>JAEMON010000010.1:22899028-22912143 GCA_030264115.1 Lygus lineolaris
TGTAATTTTAGAAAATGTATTGTTGAAATTTGGCGGGACAGTGACGTTGAAAAGGGTGTTGTCCGTCATTGGCCAAACCCTACCAAGATGCCAACCGAACAAAACGAAACACAAAGCCCATCGTTGTTTGACCTCCTGATTAGTGAGAATATAATTTACATAATTAATAAATTGATTGAATTAACTATTTGAAATTTTCCTTTTTTCACTGCTCTCAATGCGGTCTCAGCGCATGCGTACTCGCTACTAGTGGTCCGGCGGCGATGAAATGAATAGGGGACCGTCACGGGGCTAGCCAGCACAATCCCTGAAAATTTCATCCAAATTGGACCATTAAGTACTCGACCGACAGACAAGGAACCAAAATTGTTCAGAAAGCTTTGAAACGTAAAAAGCAAGTGGGAAGTTTGGAGGACTTTTTTTTCATTTCTTCCACGAATTCATAGCTTCGGTAGCAAAATGTGTAGTACAAAAATTGAAATTCGTTCATTAACTCATGCTGCGTGATTAGAACTTTCCATTTTGCAACTTATCATGAAGTAAAATTTTCTAGAGTTTCATATCAAAATTTTGGATTATCCTGAGTTTTTTTTGCCCTTTTTGGACCAATTTAGTGTTTTTTTAATTCATAATCATGCCTCAAGTAGCCCACGTGTGTTTGCAATAAGGCCTTAAAATTTCAGTTTCTTATACCCCAGCTTACGGGGCAATTTAAGAACGCACTTATTTGAACATGATACCCCTGAGGGGGGATTTTAAATTTGTAAATGTAGAATTGTAGCTTGAGGTAGGCCAATGAAAAACCAAATTTTCGCTTACTTGTTCGCACAGACAGTCCCGAATCGTTCTATCCAGGCCACGCCATGGTAAAATTTCCCTAAATGATCCATTGATGGTAGGTATATAAAATGTGGGTTTGTAAGATACTCTTCTCACTTCTTGGCTGAGTACCCGACAAATTCATTTACCCTTCGGGTCAAGTAAGGAAATGAAAAGCGTTGATAGTTTTCCTAATTCTGGACAAAAGGCACATTTCAAACCTAAAATCCATTATTTTTTCCAGTCTTCTTTTCCAAGTTTTCCGGAGGTTACTTATTGTCTCGCTCCATATTCAAACTCCTATTCAGAATCCAAGAAATTTGTTTACAATTTAAACTCCCCATAATTGAGACAATGTTATCAGTTATCACCCAACCACAACTACTTACTGGAAAGACTTAGCAGGAATTTCAACAGAAAATCACATACATTTTCAGAATCTATTCACTATAATTCATTCAACAGAAACCAAATTAATAGTACACTTTCAGAATAGCAACATGAAAAAATAATTTACTAAAAAATTAGTAAGTAAAAAAAAAGACGGCAATAACTTAAATTCAAGACTGTACTTGACCAGTTAATTTCCATTTTACACTTGTGAGTACAATATTATTGTTTTTGCGGGTATGATAAAACTCAAAATTTATAATGCGCATTATGAGCATATTCAAGTTTCATATAACTTTAGATCACATAGGTACTAAACGAGTTCATGAACTTGGCAATTTGATGCCTCAGCTGATAACGCTGTTCTATAACAACTATTTTCTACCTACAAGAGTCGATTTATTAACTTTTTAATACTAAACAGATTGAACATGCAATACATCAGCTACTAATAATGTAGCCACTCATATTTATATAATTCTATGTATGTAGGTAACATATAAACTTGATTAAAGTGAAGACTGAAGAACAAGTAACTTATAAACACGAATATTTACAAAATTATAATTTGTTTTAATTAAAAATTGTATAGTAACAAGTAACAAGATAGAATACAGTGTTCTTCACGATAACCAAGATGATATGTGGATGATAGACAAAACTACCTCCGATTCCTTCTGAAGTAAAGATAAATTGTACACATATGGCAGGACGCCGATCATATAATGTTAATGTAATATATTATATATATACAACTGGTGGTCACAGATAATCCACAGAAAAATGTCTATTTCACAGCCGCATTCTGGTTAGATGCTACCCACGAGCTAAAAACGTCCCTGTAAATAAAGAAAATGGATATTCATTAGCGATTTGTATTGGAAGAGCATGCAACATGACTAGGTAACAAAATATATAGGGTCTGTGCCGGGAATTTTCCAATTTAGGCCGCGAATTCGGATTTAGCAACCTCAAAACCCCCTAATTTCTCATTTTCAGCTTGTTTGGCCACAAAACGGTTGGAAAGAACGCGCCTGACTTATTAAATCTAAAGGGTAATCTAATCTAGGGTGCACATCTAGGGTATCTAATAGGCAGCCCTGTCGAGAGAGAGGGGGAATCGGGGACGTTTCCCCCGGGCCTGGCCTGGTAATAAAATTAAAGAAACAATAATTTAGAAAGATAATAATAAATCATCGGAAGAATGAATGAGTAAATAAGGCCTTCTTGGAGGGCTAGGCTGAGCATCAACATACCTCAAAATACCTACCATCAACCTCCCCACAGTGTTCAACTGAGCAAAAACTTGACAAAAAGATTCAAAAACGTAACCAGCAGTCTTTTGCTGCCTAGCTCCTAAGTAATGTTTAATCCCATTTAAGGGTTTCCAGGATAAGGGTAATAGTCATGATAAAGGGCTTTATTTTTTGAATCTGTGTATTCTACCGAACCGCCTCGTTATTTTAGAATACACAACAGGCAACTGATGTAAACAATAATTGATCATGGTGTCACCATCGAGATAAGAGTAGGGTAGAGGGAGTACAGAAGGCAGGGGACGCGCGAGAGGGCAAGCCAAGAGGATCAGTAGAGGTACCCAATATGCAAAGCGCGAGCTCTACCAGGAGCCAATGAGCGACGACTTAGTACCGCTTGATTTGAAAGGTGACGAAAGGTGCCTAGCGCATAGGCGGCCATTATCCATACAGCAAAACCAGGCTTGCCCGTGCAACGTCTGTACTCCCTATATCCTATTATTATCTCAATGAGTGTCACATGACTACAAGCTCAGGATATAATCATCTTCCCTCTTCCCTAACCCTAGAAGGGTACCTTGGAGTTACTACCGCTTAAAGGTACCCACACGTTCAACAGACACCTCTGAAAAATTTACTTAAATTGCCGTTTCAAGGTCTATAAACAGGAAAATTTCAAATAACAAGGTTCCCAATAAACAAAAGTATAATTTTCCAACTCATTGAATACTTATAGGTGACAGTCTTCAGGTACATAATCACTTTTTCCCAGTATTAGTAGCTCCTCTTTTGGATTTTACCTTTATGATTTATGGAACAAATGGAATATATAATTTAAAACCTTAAATTTTTTTTGTTAACTATGACGGGGCAGGGCACTCCTAAGAGTCTCAAGCCCCTACTGCACTCCTAGCGGTCACCACATGAAATAACATTGGACACACGTCGAAACGACGTATGGGTACCCATCTAGGGCTAATCTTCCCTATTTTGGAAGAATGAAAATAAAATAAATATGTAACAGGTGGAAGGAGGGTAGAACAAGTGGCACACAGGACCTTAATCAACAATCAATACCTAGTATTTGAGTCCTCAATAAATAAACTATGGATACAATCGGCCTAGGATAAAATCCCATATATCCCTTTAAAGAAAGATCACATTACGGAATATAATGGTTCAATCATCCCTAGCTACACAAGCAGCTCCTTTCACAACTTGTATTAAACCCAGAAACAAAACAGCTCCTGGCACTAGCTTGATCAGACCACTCTGGCCGTATGGATGCTATTTCTAAGGGTCCAGTTAGATAGAAATCATTTAGAGACGGAGTGGATACATTTTTTTTGTAAATGGAATAACTTATATTGTGCATTTCCTGAAACTACGATATCTCGGTTCGTAATGGAACGATTTCGCTCAAACTCGGAGGGTAGTTGGGGGCTGACCCAAGACCCATGAATTTCATCACGGTTGGATCAGTAATATCTATTGCGCCAGCGCAAACTTAGAGAAACGCCGTTTCTTCGGTGAATTTTAGACGTTGCGTGAGCTTAAATGGCGGGTTTAAATCTTTTTTGCCCCCGTGCTTTGTATTGTCCAAAAATAAAGATATTTTGATTTTTGGTTGCCCTGCATTCTATCGAAATGAGTATGGCGAACCGGTCATTTATAGTGTCCTGAAAATTTAATGGTGACATAGGTACTGTGAAGGCCACGAGGAAGCTTCTATGCAATGTCCTTGGCAGTGTATTTGTAAATGGAATTACTAATAATATTATTATCAAGTACAAATATTGGCAATATTGAGAGCAAACCTGCAATGGGTAACGACGCATTCATTACTGCAATATTCATCCTCCCACTCGGAATTGGCTACAGCTGGGTTAGGGCAGCCAACCCTGATGCAGTGGTTGGAAGGAGGGGGGTTAGGTGGTGGGCCCCCTGGCCCACTCATTGGCTGCTCCCCGGTCCCGTCCCCACTGGCCTGTAACACCAAGACCACTAATCTGATCAATCTTCAGAGGAACTACGTTGCTAATAAGTAGTACACAAATAATCGATAAAGGAAAAATGGATAATAGATGAGGCAGCTTTATTAATCAAATTGACGAACAAGTAATAGGTATTTCATTAATTTCGAGGCAATTTGCACTTATTTTAGATTTTTGAAACTATTTTTGGCGAGATAAATCTGCGATGACACATAAATGATGAACATTTCAAACTTCATAAATACACCCTTCATATTCAGAGTACAACCATAACACTCTGAAACAGATTTCCATAGAGGCAGAGTTTTCAGAATTGCCCTTACTAACCAAATTTCGTCAACCAATTCCAAATAATAATTCTTTTTTTTTTCGAAATTTGACAAAATATTATTACAAACAATATATTAGATCTTTGATCAGAACAAAATATTAGATTTTTGTTCGAAAACAATTGATTCACAGGGAATTAAGGGGTGCGCACCAATGAAGGGGTAACGGGTTAGGGTCAGGTGAGGCAATTGGGAACAAAATTGATGTTTCACTTACTCACAGCCCTTGTGGCCAAGCAATAAGTTCTAAGACAGTTTTTTCGGCATGTAGTTATCACTAGACATCCCAGTCAAATTTTCCATAGACCAAAGAAAGAATCAAGTGTTTTGAATTGTAATTGAGCAGCCCTCAATCCAAGAAAAGCACCTACGAATTTTGCCACAATAATGATGAGATGGCTACTGCGCTTGCGCAAAATTTAAATTTATCGCCTTAGGCATAACTCCGGAACTATTCTACCAATTTTGCTGGAGTATTCACTATCGGATTCTGTACGTCCATGTTACGAAAGTGAGGATGCTATACTGCCCACCCAACTTGGGACGGTATTATTTTATTATTAGTAACTAAGTAATGTGTCAAAATTTTGCATTATAGGAAATTCTGCTCTGATTCCAAATATACCATTATGTTCCTATGTTTACGATGATAATATACACAAAACCCTCAAATAAAACACGTTTTTTGACCCTTAATTTTCACAAATTGAACCCTCGGAGAACTCTTTTGTTGGAGAATTTTTTTTGTGTGGATGTTTTAGATAGATTCCAGATATTATCTGTAGTGAAGAAGCAATCTGATTTTGTGTTGATAAATGCCTGAAACTGATTTGTAACTTATTCATTACAGAAAAGCAGATGATCAATTCTGTAGTGTGGATAAAAAGAACGATAAATGTTAAAAAGCATTTATTAAAATTTAGAAACCTTGCACATAGGTATTCGAAGCATTAATCTCACCAAGAACTAATCAAATACGTGCAGCCCGTATTTTGCATAAAATTCCAGAAGATTTTTTTATTTTTCCCTGACTTTTCCAGGTTTTCCTTGACCACTCTCTTTTTCCCCGACTTTTCCAGGTTTTCCAGAACTGTATCAACCATGTTTATCATTATGTATTCATTATAATTCTTTTGATAGGTACCTAATACGGCACAATTGTGTCTATTTCATACTTACCAAGATACCTGAAGGTCTAGAGAGACAAACATAATAAGTAGGGCATCTGGTATGAATGGTTAAACAATGTCATTTTCCCAAAAATAAGTTGACGTTTCTATTGAGGAAAAATGAAAATGAGTAATTTCTTCAAAGAAACTTTTCAAAATTATGCTAAAAATCTCCATATTCACCTACCTACCTACCTGCTAGGTACAGTTACCCATCTACTGATCAAATTCACACAGATTAAGTACCTAACTCATTATTTTTATGAGTAGGGATTGTCCTAAGGAGAGTGACCCTCAAAATAACATTAGATAGACCTACCGAAAATAATGAGAAAACAGGATGGAAGTACCTCTAGTACGTACGTGTAACTACGATGTTAAACCTTCTGCCAGTATCCTACTGCTGAAACGTGGTTTGAAACAACCCTACTTACTAGCTTGGTATTAAAATTATCTGATACACGAATGAATAGATAACTACCTGCTGTTGATGCATGTAGGAGTTTGAGTTTGCGTTCATCTGCTGCTGAGGAGGCGCCTGTTGCTGCTGAGACAAATGCTGCTGCGGCTGTTGATTCATGTGGCCCATCATAACCTAGAGAGTAACAATAACAATAGTAATGAGTCTAATAGTACCTACTAGAACCAATGAAGGAGCACGATGTTTAAAAATGACTGACAGAGAATAATGGATTAGTTTAGAAATAGAATAGGCAGGTACAGGTACCATGTTAGACGGCGTTACAGTCATCTTGTGAAACAAGCCAAGGACGCCGTTGACCGGTAGGTAAGTTGAAGCGTGAAGTCAATCGAACAAGTTCGGGTCTACCTCCAATACCTTACTATGAATGTAGTACTGCGTAGGCAAGTGAACTCGAAGAAACGAACGAATGCAAAACTGAAGACGAGTGAATGACTGTGTGAATAAAACTAAGGAGAAACTAAGTACCTACTCAACGTTCAACATAAAACACAAAACATTCGACAAAACGAAACTAAAATGGCGACCCGGAGTAGGTTGAGTCGTTCAGGTTACAAAACAGAAGCGTTAGCGTTGAAGCTGCGAAACGAAAACAGGTTGAGTTCGAGAATCGATTGTTGGGAGCACCATCTGACGGAAAAACCACGCCCCGAGACGAAATCCTTCACTACGATTGGAGGGAAGAGTTCTAACAGCTGACTTTTCCGCATACACGTGGATACTGTGCACGGAGTAGGAATTGAAAATAGCAGTATCCACGGACTAAGTTCACCCTTCATCATTTTCATTTTTCTTCTCTTCCGGGTACCAGAAAAACGAAAATGAAAAATCCTTCAATGATTCATCGCAAATCGTTTAGATTTATAAGGTCACATCGTCAGCGGATTTTCTGAGTGGTTTGGCGTGGGATTTGTGTAGGTTGGGTTGGCTGCATTGAGATTACTCTCTCTCGCGCTTTTTTTAAAGTCTTTATGCCGCGCATTTTTGAACTCACGCCGAACAATACGAGCAGATACAGATAGGTACGAGTAGGTAGGTAGCTAATTTCTCCTTGTGATTGCTTTCATCTCATTATAAACTTTCTTACTACACCCTAGATAACACAAACACTAGATTTATCTTGTTGTGTGTTTTGTGAAAACTACGAGACACCTTCCGCACTTAGCTCATGCTTGTCATTTTGTATACATAAATATATATTATTAATAGACATTTTGGGGCAGTCATGGATATTTTAGACTGTTCCTTACGTCACAATAATATGATTATACCTATATCATGTAATATCGACTTGATTAACAAAATGATCGTCCGTTGGGTAAGAATCAATGCAAAACTTGGGTTGAATGGACGGAAACGCCATTTCTTTGTTCATTATCCTGGGAAAAATACTTAGGTATACAAATTCTACGGGACATTTGGCATTTCCGACAAAATTCAAATATACCAAGGTCTGAAAAACGGGACTGTCCTGGGAAGTCTGGCAGTCTTAACTTCTAAATAAAATTTAAGTTTATAACTGATATGATGCAAAAAAAATCCATTATTTTTATTAAATAGAAGAAAATAAGGTATCGCAATATTTCTTGCCGCTAGATAGGTACATGTTTTTTTACTGCAAATTTGGTGGGGGGGGGGGGTACAGTCGATCGTGCTAAGCGGGTGTCCCCAAATTTCTTGATGGGGCTTAATCAGAGGGCTGGCAATCGAGGGGGTCCCACAGCCCAGCCGAGGCCCCATAATAGGTAAGGGAGGAGGCGGTAAAAGGGTTCGTGCTGAAGGGCCTAGCCATTCCTTACTTATTAGGTGTCTGCTTTTTTATTCATATTAATTTTTTTCTAATTTAGTCTAAGTACCTATTTTTTTATTATTACTAATTTTTTTTAGGTATTTTTCAAAATAGAGATGGCTTTGGACACTCTGGGACTGGGGGCCCGGGGGAATCGCCCAATGGCCAGCCTGACCCTGGTACTGAGCAGGTAGGTAACACGGAGGTGACAGTAGGTGACAACAAGGTAGGTAGGTATTACCTATTAGTAGTAGGTACATCTATTAGTAGGTAGATACAACTGCATGTCCATGAACTAACTAGGTTATACGGGTAGTGGGGTCGGCCGAGCTTATCCTCGGATGATTTTGCTGTGTGTTTGCTTTGCCATATCCAAAGTATGTGATTTCGTTTTTTCTATTTTTCTCTCATCGAGTATGGTGGTACATACCTAGGTATGTACATTTTTTGCTCAAATATATAATTATATTCCTTTGGGTTGTTTTAGTTTTAGAGAATGTACGCAGGTACGTACGAAACTTCAGAAATACATACAACTTTAACATCATGAAGTAGTTCTATGCCTCTTGTCTCCTGGGCCGCATCCCGATGAACCTAGATAGGTAGGTACATTATGTAAATACTTGGAAAATTGGCTTAGGTGGGTACCTGTTGCATAGGTGGCCTGTTGTCGTTGATAAGGTGGTTCTTCATGTGGTTTGGCGGTGATGGGACCGGAGGAGAAGGGAGGCCTGTGGGTGGCGAATATCCACTGTACCCTCCACCATAGCCGCCGTAGCCACCGTACATCGGCTCTTGTTCCGAACCTCCCTGAGGAAAAATTGTAGTGTAACAAAATATGTGTAGTAGGTACGTACGTTTTTAGGGAGGACAAATTGTCCGACGTCTCTGAGACCCAATGTTAAGTTAAGACGTAGGTGATACAGATGTAGGTAGATTCTAGGTTGTGAATATGTCGTCCCGACGACATCATAATTCTCTGGTAGCTATGTTAACAATGAGAGATAATTCTCAGACATATCATTACCTTGCAATAACGTAAAATAACTAATTTCGAGGGGGGAAAATGTTCGTGCTTCATTTCCAAAGGTTTAGTATTGCAAATGTTAACCACAATTATAGGTAGAGGTAGGTAATATTTTGATCTTGAGAGGGAGTAGACCTAGTTTCTATGTTTATCCAGAATAGCTACTATACCTTCCCAAGCTGTTGGTTCTGAGGGTAAGTTACACCTGTCGTTAGTATTTGAATTGATTCGAGATTTGATATTAATTATTAGGTATTTGGTAGGTACCTTAGAAACTAAACTCGCACGGTAGGCCGCTAGAGCCTTCAAGTAGTCTTTCTTCGCAGCTTCGGTCTTCTTCTTGTACACCTTCGAGCAAAGAATTAGAAAATTTAGTTGGTTGACAAAAATGGGTTTTAGAGATTAGGTAGTCAATTGATAGATAGGCAGGTGATATTGTATTAGGCTTCATAGAGTCTTAAAGAGTTTTGGCTGAATTCCAGATAAATTAGCCATGGTTATCGGGCTTTATAAAAAACTGGTAGGTACCAAATTATCATATATGTCTTCCATGGAATGATCATATTTTCTCCACTTCTTTGACATTGGTAGAAACCAGCGACAGCTATCCAAAAGTTTGCTTATATAATTATGTTGGTACTTAACATAAAATCCTAATATTTGTCCTTCAAAACAACCAGTAGGTACTTTCCTAGTTATTTCTAGTTAGCTAAAGATTCATTTTTGAGATGAACACTTTTGCCTCTCTCCTGATTCATCGAAAAGATTTTCAATAAGTACGTATGATCAATAAGACAAAAGATGATACTGTCCTACTAAAGTTGCCCATTTAAAAAAAAATGAAAAATTGATTTTTCAATAGCTTTTGGATCGAAAAATACATCTTACTGAGAGATTGAATTATTTTAGTAGAACGACCAAGGTAGTAAGTAAATATCTTAGTAGATAGGGGAATTATCATCCATTTTCTAATTTTTTTTTCTGAAAGGTACTAATGGCATAAAAGAAACAACATTGAAGTCGTAGGGCAAAAATATGTAGTGTATCAGTAATTTTAGGAAATTTATTGAATTTTTCAATATTGTCCTATGGCGGCAAAGGGTGTCATCTGACATTGACCAAACCCTCCCAAGATGCCAACCAAACAAAACAAAAAACAACAACTCTCCAAAAACAATACTTTTCGAACCCCTGATTAGTGAGAATATAATTTACTTAATTAAATAATTGATTGAATTAATTAAATATTATTTATTATTAATCCATTATTTAAATTAATTATTTTTCACTGCTTCCAATGCAATCTCAGCACATTCTTTTTTGGTTGTTCTTTTAGTGTGACGTATAAAAGGGTTTTCAAGGGCCCTCGGAATGCCGCCTGTTAGTCCAACAGCTGATATTTTATTCCAAGTTTTCTCCACACCAGAACGATAAACTATTTTTTTCTTTGTATTACAGTGTTATTTTATTCCAAATAACAATACAAAAGCAGAAACACTTTGATTTTCTCATACATGATATTATAAATAATAATAGACTATACATTTATTCTCAATGGCATCATCTTTCAAGATTGCTCATATGTAAATACTCACATTCTTGTGTTCTGCATCCAAAGCATCCCACATAGATGCTACAATTTTGGACACCTCCCCGAAACTCGCATTTGGGTTCGACCCTTTTATTGCTGCTTGAGTGTCTCTGAAGAACAGAGCGTACGCCGACACTGGCCTGAAAGTTAAAAAGCAAGAAACGATTAAATAGGAATCTTCTACGTTCATTGATTCTTGGGGCAAAATTGTGTGAGTAATGCACATTAATATTCAATTTTTCTGAATTTAGTTTAAAATTTGTCCTAATTTTATTCTCATTGCATTAATTTACTTTTTGCTTTTTCTTTTTTCAACTTTCAAAAATATTTCATTACCTCCATACTCACCATTCATGTAAATGATTGAAAGATGGTCTCAATGGCGTATATAAAAATGAAAAGTATTTAGTTAAGTGGGTATGTATCAAATATCTGGCAATCATCTGATCAATAAAGGGTGGGTAGATAATGTAATATTTCAAAACCATGATCTACGCCAATAAAAATTTAATTACACCGAGTCTTACTTCTGGGGTTCGTTAGGGTCCCTCTTCTTCTTCTTTTTCTGAGTTTTGGGTTTTTTCTGCATTTTGGCTATACTGCTGTCTGTTGGTTCTGGGGATGGTCGTTTCATTCCCGTTACCTGAGAACAAAAGTAATTCGAATTATATAGAAAATAATATTATGTACCGAATCGAAATGATTTTTACTTTGTTCAAGTGATATCGATGTATTGTATGAACCTACTATCACATAATTACATTACTATCAAACATTTAATGGGTACATTGGTACCTACCTACGTTAATAATTAAATTATGCACTAATTATTTTTGTAATTAGTTATGTAATAAATTTTATTACATGTGTGCATGTAGGTACGTATCCTCGAAAATGACTTGATATTTACTTACCTAGCTTATTAATTAGCTTTCCCCGAAATTTTTTAAAATTCAAGTTGGTTCAAAACTTCAAAAGAACTTAGGGGTCGACATAATCTGGGAGGGTTGCTTGCTCGTTGCTGATAAAGGTATACCTTCCTAGGTAGTGAGCAACGGTTTGAAAAAAAAAAGAAAAAAAAGGTGGGTGTTCTTGTGACCTCAGTTGGTATGAATTACAATTTAGCAGGCACCTACCTGCTTTTAAATGAGGATGAAGTTAGGTTGATATATAATTCCGAATAAATTCCTACCTCTCATTAGAGTTGGCTATAAGCAGGGTAGACACAATGCCACAAGTCTTATTTTTCCGCAATAATTATTGAAGCACCGTCCACAGACTGGGTGTCGTTCACGGACTGGAGAGTTCACCTTAATTAAAATGAGATTAGAGAGAGTAACAAAAAACACTTGTCAAATAAGTGAAGATTCACCAGATCGAGAACGTGGGAGTAGTTCGAAGTTGAACATTTGCTCACTAGAGTGCATAGGTACCCCTCTTGAACAGATGTCAAATCGATCGTGATCCCACCCTGCGTAGTGTGGGTAGATAGGCCAAAATGTTAAGAATAACCCCCTAAAAGTCAAAAATAAGTTAATCGACAAGGTATAGTTGGGGGACAAGGAAATAGGAATTGTGAACATACCAAAATCTCCATGGGTATTCTCTACATTTTATCTAAGTAGGAATGTGTTTTTGAGTGGAAGTCTGCATTCTTTCTACCATGAGTTGCTCTGTTATTCCGTTACTGTGTGATGCGTATCAACGCACAGACCAAGGGGTATCTATCGTAAAGAGACTTAATATACAAATTAATAAAGAAAGACGGTTTCTAGTCTCTTCAGTTGAATTTATGCCATTCTACTGGAGTAAATACAGTAGGTAGATTCTACGTAGCAGACCCAGTCCGCGAAATGCTACAAAAGATCGCATAACTAGAGAAGAATAATACCTAGGTTGATACAACTATATAACTCTTCTGCGTACCTATATCACTGTTCTTTTGAGGTACTTACCTACCTACCTAAATCCCCTTCTTAAGTTTGGTGTTTTCCTGGACAGTTAGTACCTAATTCTGCCAAGATAGTTACCTACCAGACACCAACCTGGAATGAGAGTGGAGTGGACATCTTGAGGACTTGATGAAAATTACAAAAAAAATCTATATTATCTGCTCATGTTTGAATGGCGATTCGGCCTATGTACTCATACATTCAAATACGAAGATGAACCAGAAGCCGTCAGTTACCTGCAAAAAATGATCAAGTCCACTTTTGGGCGAAACTGACTTTTGATTTATTATTTTCAATAATGAACCTTTAGAATCGAGC
>JAEMON010000010.1:22920072-22934746 GCA_030264115.1 Lygus lineolaris
TTAGGGGCTTGTTTCTACATGTTGGAAGAGTAAGTCCTGTGAATTTAATCAAAATCGTTAGCGCAGTTTAGGAGAAAAGCTATAAAAATGGGCTAAAAACGACGTTTTTTCACCTATTTGGAATATTTGCTCCCCCTAATAATTGACATAAATACATACTGACTTACATAAACTTTTCCAAAACGTGGAGAAAATTGATCAGATGTAGATTAGGACCAGTTAAAGATGGTGTTTCAGAAATAGGGTTTTCCGCTGATCGCAATACTTTCCATTCACCTTCAGGTGGTTGAGGAAAGTAAAAATAGCCTGCCAAGGAAATTTGTCTTCCTTTTTCAGAAAACTTTATGGAAATAGTACCCTTATGCTACCCAGCTGTATGGACGTTAAAAAAAAGAAAATATATATATATTTCTGTGGAGATGAGGGGTACTGAAACTTGTTTTTACTTGAGAGTAAGTCCTGTGAATTTCATCAATGTCGTTAGAGCAGTTTGCGATTAAAGCTAAAAAATGTGCTAAAAACGACGTTTTTTGAACTGTTTTGAATATTTTCTCCCTCTAATAATTGACTTGGAGGGCTGAAATTCTTATTTCATCGTCTTCATACACGTAGAAACCATTCTCGAAATCAGAATTTTTTAATTTTTTTTGTGGGGGCCGCAATCGTGGCCATACACAAACGTACACCCACCCTTACGGACTCACATACACTTTTCCAAAACGTGTGAGAAAATTGATCAAATGTCGATTAGAACCATTCTGAGGTGGTTTTTCAGAAATAGGGTGTTCTGCTGATTGCAATACACCATTGTACTTTCCTTTCACCTTTCTGGTGGGCTGAGGAAAGTAAAAACAACAACAAACTAATGGACACACGCTCAACATTAAATTACCTATATATGAGTGGAATGGATAGTAGGATCTATATCGGATTGTTGAGCTCCGTTTACTATTGGGTTCCGTTGACTGAAATAACTAATTTTACTCTTTGTAATGTTGTAAAGACAGTTGGCTTAACCAACAGAGATAACTTTTCGTCACAATATCATATTGATGGTGAGTTATTGTGTTCCTCTGTTCACCGCAGGTGGTAGGAGGCTGGAGAAAGGGTAGGGGGAATGGAGAAGGGATTCCGAAGTAATGCGCTTCGAAAATAGCGGGGCAAATGGAGGGCAATTTGAGGCCCCCAGGATAACAATCCTTTTGTAGTACGCTCGTCCCGCAATACAAGTAATGGCTGAAGCCTATTGTCATATCCCAAGGTTCTTCACCAAGGTTTTAGGTTGCACATCTTCAGGGTTCCGAAGCTCGTACCCACCGTCCTCGGGATTCAGTCGAGAATGGAGAGCTCCGCAGCACACATCATCGGACTATTTCTGCTTTTTGGGACGTCGATCGATGAACTTGGTCCATCAGTGCTTTCAGAGTTCATCCCATTTTGTATCGCCATCTATTGTATAAGGTCGTATTTCCCAGCTTCGTGTTGCTGGAGTCAGCAAATAATAGAGAATGTCCAAAATATGTCAAAAACCTATCTTAGCTAAGAGGAGATTTGGTTTCTCGGAGTGGCTAATGTTAGGTTGCATTTTTGATCAGCTTCAGCAGGGCATGAGTATTATAGTTCTGTAAATGGACTTTCACAATGGAAATCGATTAGTGGATTATCCATGTCGCGTCATTGGTTAGATATTCTGGACGTTTTACATTAGGATAGTCTGTACAATATGTCCCCTATCAAAAGATGCAGTTTTTGTAAACATTCCGTTTGGGTTTAGAAGAAAAGTATGCCAAGTGGTTGTGGCTACGTTCGGTGGACTAGTTCGCGTACGTCATGATTTCTCAAGACCCTTCTCCCTCATCGAATATTCCACATGTTGTATCTTTTTTGGAAAGCTCTAACTATGATCTCAGTATCATTTGTATAAATGAAAAATAACCTCAAAAATCAAAACCATGGTCTATTGGTCCATGTGGCCATTGGGGTTGTGTAAAGCTCATTGTCAAAATAGTTAAAATATAAACAATACGCTCATATTTTGGTTTTTCAAGTTTACGCATTCAATAACTATTTCCATTCCATTCGGGAACAGTACATTATTATGCGACAACAGCAATAACATTGAAAGTCGAGGTTCAACATAGTGAGATATTTTCTCTGATTTGTGTGTTTGTACAACTTGTTCTTTCCAACTTCAAGAGCGAAATGAGGGGAAACTGGTGAAACTGTTAGTTGAACAGGAGAAAAATAGAAGAGGAAGGGAGAAAATTCAAGTTAAAGAAAGAAAGTGCTCCAAACTAAATATTAGAAGGGAAATTGAATTGAAGGGTAGAAGAGGACGAAGGGAGGTTGGATGTGGAGGGCGCCGGGAACGTCAATACCAACGCTCCGAGTTTTCAAGCAACAAGATCCAATTTGAGTTTTGTAAAAGTTTGTTCTTTGGGGAGGTGGTAGAGTAGATGGAAAGAGGGAATATGCGACATGTGTAGGAGAAAGAAGGGCGAGTATATATACACTCACACGAGTGGTATGCAAACAGAGTTTTACCGGAGTAACAAACCTGCAAGCACTCGCATACCTAAACACATACCAACCTACCGACTCCCTTTTTCTAACGTTCCGGAAACACTTTGTCTATTTGAGCATTTTTATGGAACATTTTTCCGTTTTTTCGGAGGACAGGAAAGACGTTTTGAATTTATTCGGGCGTTAAATTCCTCTCGAACTGGAATGAAGCAATAACGCCTCAGTTGATCGCATTTTTAATTAAGGGAAGACGGATATTGTGGTTGGTTATTCCGCGTTATTTCCAAAAGACAAGTATGCAAGGTATATGCCATACGTTTTTCTCTTTTTAATAAGAATTTTATGAATGTAATTACGGAAATTCAGAGAGGTACTGAAGCGTATATCACAGTTTTATAGTATAATGATGATTTTTAAAAACCATCGTTGAACATGATGTATTGTCATTTGGCAATTTCTGGTTCGAAAAACATGGTAAACGTGATCTGAACATGTTAAGTGTGATCCACTTTATGAGTAACTCGGAACCAATAATATTGCAGTGAGAAACTACTACTCTCACAAACACGTTATGATAAATTGATAGGAGCATGATGTTAATAGATAGGTACCATTCTTCTTCGGCCGTAGAAACTTATCTAATTAAAAAAGTTATAATAGAGTTCAACTTCTCCCTTGATTTATAAAACGGGAGACCCAACTGGAAGGGTTGGGAAAAAGTAACCAACTGTTTTAACAGCGGGAACCCCTTGCTAAATGTTCAACTTATATCGCTTTTTCATTTCTGCCATGTTGAAGATAGGATACATTCCATAAATTACTGTTAGTTATAATGAATATTCTATTCGGTACATACCTTAGATTATGTATTACCTACTTGATGTTAAATTATTACTGGTTTCTTTATTAGAGTCGTTGGAGTGTAGGTAAGGCATACTTGAGATCGATTTATTCATACGGTAGGTAGATTGGGAAATCATGACCGAAAAGGTGGATGTGAGAAAAGTTAGGAGTTAAAAAAATGTGAGCCATGTATAAGAATCGAACCCACAACCTCTGGAATTCTATTCCATTTGCGCTACAGGTGCCGCTGGGTGAGATAGCGAAGATAACACAACCTAGTTCTACATTTTGTTTCACCTTTTAACTGTTTATTGAATTAGGATGTTACGCAAGCACCAGTGTGCTTGAATTAGCGAGTGAAACGAGTAAGAATGGAAGTAAATAGCACAAAATTATTATACAAAAAAATGGCGAATGTTAATAATGGCTTCGCAGCGCCGCACCGCTAGCCGATGGTCACGAATTTCAAAGTATCCTACTGATATAAAGACAGAGAATGAAGTCTGATAGGCAGGTACCTGGTACTGATATGTGATTAAAGTGTCTACAAAACCACCTGAAGAAGCAAGTAGTGGAAAAAACGGAGTATATAGAACGGAGACAACTTATTTTATGGTCCAAAGCTGGAGACTTCTCAACTACATTATGCATTTCACGTTAGGTTCTTTACTGCTGCCTCAGTATTCAACTTGATGCCTCCATCTTACCGAATCATTTCATCACTATTCAATCGGGATCGTGACGAACGATTCACGACACCGTGTACCTATCACGCCCTCAAACCTATTCAATTTTCGACTTGGGACGATCAACGGCAAAGTTTGGGAGCCCCCCCTTTTCAATGGTCTTTTGTTAGGTATGTGGTATTGTCCCAAATGCTCAGAAACTGCGATAAAACAAGTAATGTCAGCGGGTGGGGCTTCGAACTGTAGGGCAAGTGCCATTTTCAGGACGAGTTTGAGATTCACTCACATGAACAATGAATTTCAAAATAGCGGGTGGTTGTGCACTGGTACAGTCCGAAACAGTGAATAGTGTTAATAGGTCGGGTCAATTCGGAATCCTGCATCTGAAGCATGCATTAATTATTTTTGCAAATCACTTCAACATGAAATTACCCGATGGCAGGTACCTATCCCAAGTTTGGGCAATACATAACAACCTATCATTCAAAAATCACAATACAAGTAAGAAATACTTTTATCTATTTTCCCTGCTTAACTGTGGATTATCACACTTCCTGCTATGGTGCTCTAAAAATTTAGAACACATTGAACTACACTCTGGTAAGGAATCGGGCACAACACCACACTTTTTAAATACCCATGCAGAACGATACAGTCTGGCACAGTAAGATACACCAAACATAAAAGAGGTATAAACCCTTGCGTACACATTTTCAGCGTTTTTAGTGTAACCTTGGAAAACTGTGTAGGGACTTACCTACGTCCAAATACGAGTACGAGAACACGAGAACCGAATGATATATTTTTCGTAACATTTTAGGCTTTAAATGCATCAATTTTATAGCACGACGCGATCAGAATCTCTCTCCAATCGAATAGTAGTTAGGGTTGAAAGCATTATAAGTACCCTAGATAATGTATTGCATCAGGAACTTAACTATAAATTTACAGTAGGAAATAAAGAGTCTGATGCCGACAGTGCGACAGTTATACTGTCAAGTTTCGATCCAACGTCAACATACAACCTACTGAACAAACCCGATTGTGCAACTGAAGCAATGCAGATCAAACGACTCTATTCACATTGAAACATGCACGTAAGAATGGATGCTGGCGAAATTCATGCAATGACAGGGAAATTCATTGTGGTCGATTATGTAACGCCCTTATACAACGCGAGCTCATCATAAGAAACGGGCACGATCGAGAGCCTGACCAATTTCGAAGCCGTTCATTTGACTTAAAACCTGTTATTAGAAACATGGGGTTCAATCTAATGACCAAAAATCGGCCCATATTTTAAGGACAGGCTCACAGACGTTGTATTGCACCTTCTTTCAGGATTGATCAACCCATAATTTCATGAACCTCAATCGAATCTCTTGAAACACGATATTTCTTGGTTAGTTCTGAAGGAAAAATCATCATTATTAAATCACCAATAATAACATTCAGAGGAATTGTTACCTACTTAATAGGAACCTGATTAATTATTATGAGTAGCGTCATTAAGGCAATTTGGAAGATACGATGAGAGAAAACGTGAAAAGACTAGATGAGAAACCCATTTAGGATTAGAATTATACGAGAACATACTTCGGAATATTTTCAGTTCTATCATATTGGTTACGAGGGTTGTTCCACAAATATGTTCCGACTTGCTAGCAAAAATTGAAAAACAAATAAAAGTTACAAAAAAAGTATATTTGTGTTCAGCAACATCTAGGTACACTCTTTTTTCTACACATTGCCCATTTTTTCGAAGCATTTGCGATAGCGGTATTAATTTTTTAACTCCGATGATGTACCAATTTTCATCTAAATCGCGTAGCCAGCTGTTAACCGCATTTTTAACTTCTCCATCCGTCCGGAATTTCATTCCTCCCGGGGGGTTTTGGGAGCCGGGAATATATGGAAATCGCTCGGTGCGAGGTCTGGGAAATAGGGAGGGTGGGGGAAAACGGAAGGAGAAAGGGACGGATGGAGAAGTTAAAGGTGCGGTTAACACCTGGCTACGCAATTCGGATGAAAATTGGAAGCTGGAAATGGAGAAATTGGGGAAATTGGGAATCGGGAAAACTGGGAATTGGAATTGGAAAATTGGAATTTGGATGAAAAAAAAGGAAAGGAGAGAGGGAGGGATGGAGCAGTTAAAGATGTGGTAATTCTATAGTAATTAATAGTTTAAATGGTAATTTATGCGAAAATGTAAAGTAACTACGTTATGTTTTACGGCGGACGGATTTCAAGAAGAATTCATTCTGCTGATTCCAGGAACATTGGAAAGTAGAACAAAAATTTTGAGCTGGTCTAAACTTTTGTTTTCATGCTTAATGAGGTGTTCATCATTTCATTTCGAGGTGATAACCACAATGAGCAATCGGGGAAATGCGACGGATTTGTTAAAATCCTGTTTAAGGTTCACCAAAGTGTGAAACATCACGAACAAATTTTGAGGGGATCAGAAAAACTGATCTGATCTGGATCTTCATAAACTGATTCCTGGGGATTATCATTACAAATAATAAACCAATATCACGTTGTAAACTCAGAAGCGTTCTAGAAATGTATTTAATTACTGAATTATGAATTAGAATACTTATTTATATTAAAAGTAATAAGTGCTCAACATTTAAGTCTTCTTTCATGTATCTATTACCTAAAAAACGGATCCAAAATATGGTGCCTTATTCTTCAAAAACTTCTTACGTTTCATAACTTCTTCAAATTGACCCAATTTTCGAACAACAAAAAGTGAAGGAAACACGACTTGTGGGAAGTAAGTCCAACGTTGTTTTAACAAGAATGATAGCGAAGTTCGAACAAGAAAGATACTGAGCCCCGTTGAAAAAAGGGAGCGGTCTTATTAACTTGGGCCACGACGTTAAGATAATCAACAGGTGTTATTTTATCACTGCCGAGAACACCGATTCCCTTTTAGCCTTATAGACCAGTGAGATTTACAGGGATTAAGTATATCAGCTTTTTTTTTAAATTTACCGAGTTCATTATCGCCATTGTCGTTGAAACAATAAACGTGATTTATGCTGGTTCTTTACTCATGATTAAACGCGATTAACAGTTATAGGGCCGAGGTTTGAAACATCCGGACGGTATCTGCACGACATTTACGAGCATGGAGTGGACATCCTGAACTACCAATGGGACAAGCCGTGATGGTGTGAACATGGATCATTTAGGTATTGATGGTATACAGTAATACAAGGCTGGTGAGTATGATAATATATCGATAATGAAAACATGAAACCTCGTGTTATGCGATTCACAAATTTCTCAGATGGCGAAAAAACTTCCCTAAATCGTGTTTCTTGGGCTCGATGCGAACTCAGAGTGGATGTAGGTTATATAAATATTGAAGGCAAAAGGCACCTATAGAAACCTGAAACTTTTCTATTTCCTTCCTATTTTCTGAAATATTTGATTAACCCTGGTTTTTAAGGACCTTTCTTTACCTGACGAGGTTTCTTATTATTGAAATGGGTTTCGACAACTTCATCGCGAGTGATTTAGTTCGTTATGAGGTTTCATCACATTTTCTGAACGTTTTCCATCCAAAACAAGAGGGTAAAAGACTCGTAGTTTCGTTTTACACCCCCAAAAAATACGATTATTAAACCCATTATGCTGAAGGCAAAATACGGAAATCAATATTTCTGAAACATTTTTTGACTAATTTCATCACACATTTTTTTACGCCCCTAATGAAACCTATGAAGGAAAAATATAGAAACAATCTCACTGCTCGAAATTCAAGCACAATACATTACACTGAATAAACCACAAAAATAACGACAACCTCACTTTTTTGTGCTTCACACATTCCCATTCCATGGTATATCACACAATCCCAACGCGTCAACACCAATGAACAAGGTTTTAGATTCACGCCAGGAAGGTTACGAACTTAGTGGTTATTCAACCGACCACAAAGAAGTACCTGATGAATAAATAAATGATTGCTTCTTGATCCCTTTTTCTTGGATCGAGAAAGTGCAGTAGGCCTTATTATCCTACCGAAAAAACAAAAAGTCATATTTTCTAAAAGTTCATATTTTGTGGTATTGTGTATTCACTGTTCATATGGTCGATTTGTATAACGATTTATTGTGACAAAACTGATTTACTTTTTATTGATTTAGTTTATCTCTACTAGATTGTTGTCACCGGATTTCGGACATACTAATGGGTTTTAGGGATTTATGTGATAAGTTCGTTCTTATTGATAAATTGTATTAGATCAGGGGTTATGAGTGTGGCGTAGTTCATGACGAATTGTGTTATTTGAAAGATGGTTCTGCCTAGCCATGGGAGTAGAGAGGATCATTGAGTCCATCACGATATTTATCAGATGTTCTGGGTTGGCACAGTTTCTGAATAGTTACCTACAAAAAGACCCTTCACGAAAGGGTGAGTGAAATATATTTGACAGTGGCTCAAATACACAATAAGGTGTTTAAAAGAGTAGTTAATTTGTCAAAAAAAACATGGAAAATACGCTCAGAATAGCAGGGAAAGGGAAAAAATTGCAAAATTATTCTGATCCTCAATACGGGAGAACGCTGATGGCATATACCTACTATTTGTACATTCGATAGTCCACCACCATTAATCACTCTAAGCTTATCTAAGTGGTAATTAATGAGAGCTTTTACGTGCCTGCAGATAATTATATACAGGTGATTACAAATCGGCATTCATTAATTAATACAGGAGCAAAACCGGGGTTTGAGGGAGAAGAGGAGCAAAAGAGGAATCGGTGGGCGAGGTGGAGGAAGGGGACGCTTTTGTTTTGGGAAACCACCACCACCTCTCCCTATCCAGCCGTAATTTATGTGAGTAGCGACCTGTCCGCGTCGTTGTTATGAATATACATTCCATTGTCTTTTATGGCGTTTTGTTGAGTTTCAGGGATGGGGGAATAGAGAGAGGGAAAGAGAGAGAGAGAGAGAGGGGGCGGGGGGAGAGAGAGAGGAGAGAGGGAGAGGGAGAGAGAGAGAGAGAGAGAGAGAGAGAGAGCGATTATGTGTGACTGTTTTGGTGCCCGTTTCAATACTCTTCCCTCCCACTGTCGAAGCTTCTGTGGTTCTCCGAGAACAATATCCGCTAAGCTATTTGTCAACTTCAGTTGATGAGCGAATCGGTAACTTCATAATTAATATTCCCTTTCATGTTCCCCGCCCGTTTTCTCTGGGTCCACAGAATTCAAATTTTTCATAGAATATTTCCACAGTTTATGGGCTGTCTCGTCCGATACGATTTGTTAACGTTTTATATTATATATTATTTTTTGGCTGAACCTCCTCCTAAATTGGGGCGAACTAAGTTTAGAGGGCTACTTGCGCGACTGAACAGCTTTCAGCTAATTTTGCCGGGCTGATAAATAAGGTGGGGAGGTGAGTGTATCAGCGTTTGTATGGGTGGCTGGAACCACAACATACTCGTACAATGTACAAACACGAGGTGTGTTTCATGGTGATATGTACAATCAATGTTTTTTTGAACAGTCGTTTTTGGCGAAGACTAGGTAGTTGGGTCTGAATAATATTATTGAGGATTTGATGAATTGAATTTAAGAGTCTTATGTTTATGAAAGTGCGTGAAGAATCGTATTGTTTTGACGAATCATCTATTAACGATTGCTACAATCCCTAATAATATTATTATTATCTCAGAGGTAACTATTCCAGAATGTTGTCTATTGTTATCCCAGAATGTATTCGGAAATTTCACATTATTCTCAAAAGTGTTTCCAAACTACTACACTTTTGCCAAGCGTGGTTCATTAAAATCTACCACCTAGAATAATCTATGGTCCTCAGCGCCGAAGGTTAGATAAACACGTTCATAATAGAGGGAATCCCGTGGTTTAGTAGGCAACTATCAAGCAATACAGCTGAGATAAGTTATCCGAATCCGTACATAACTTATCATCATGAAACCAATCATATCGAGAAGTCGATTCTAAACTTGCCATGTAAGTACTGAAATAAATTATCCACAAAAGTTGTCCGATGAATTGAACTATCTAACATAATCTTAATTATTACCTGTTCGTTCATGTTTGTGTAACCATTCTGGTGGTGGCTAGGAACTGACAAAGCTACGTCGAGGTTCTCAGTGTTTCTCTGTAAAAGAACAGAAAGAAATGAATTAGTCGAGTTGAAAAGAGCATACCTACACAAATACATGGTAGAAAAGGGTTGTTGAACAATCATACGTTTTCAGTTCGTAAAAAATGTATTTTTCAACACAAACAAAATTTGTCGCTCCTTACAGGTCGGGGGGGTTGACAACTTGTCAACTCTATGAATTTTGATTCAATCTAACCAGTTTCCTGTACTTTGTTTGCTTTTGTTATATTCTCTGAAACCATTGCATTTTTTTCTTTTAAACTCTGAACAAGACTGTTTTTGTATAAAGCCTGTATTAAGAAAAAATTGTAGCAGGCTAAATAAACCCCCTCTCTGGAGGGTTACCTACCTCAGCCAGAAAGAACAAGGCTTTCACCACCACTGTAGTCGCGATACTTAAAATACCATACCAAGGGGCAGTTATTTTAAATTTTAAAAAATTTACTTCGCTAAGATGTGGTGGCACTTATCATCAAAATGCCGAAATCCTGTCATGTCAATGGACAATTCCACGCCCAGGCTTGCGAGCCCTATTTGGCACCGACCTATATAATCACCTCGAGAAAACAGGATTTCCTTGTGAAAGAGAAAGATGATGATCAGGTACTCTCTGTGGGTCTGTTTTGAAGCAGATGGGAAAACGTTGGAGCATTTTTGAATAGTATATTCCATAGACTCTACTATTGCATATTGAGTAATGATACAGGTAGCTCACGAGCTGGTCGCACCAAGGCAGAGTTAAAGCCTTTCAAATTGAAAGTTTCAAATACTCCCTTACAGCATCACTCCTCACTCATAAAACTGTATGTTGAATGACCTATCGAAATTGGCAGCATGAGATGTGGTGTGATGTGTAATAAATTCGGAGCTCCAATCCCGTGTAACATTTTCGGTCATGACTAAAGCATGTTCCACGATAAAACTGCGCTTCTTTAGTGCTACGCTACTAAGAGCATTTTATTCTCGTTTTTGGGCAAATAAGGATGAGGAATGCGAATGAGTGAAGAATCGTCCATAGTTAATGGCCCTATATACAAGTGAGTGATAAACGCATGTAATTCCATTCTAACATATCCATAATACCTATTTGGATACATAGGTAATACCTACAAGTATCTCCATAATACCTATTTGAAATAGGAGATAAGACACGTAGTTATACTATAGGGTAATGCACAAACATTGACCGTAATAAAAACCCAGTGCTCTCATTTCGCGGAGCCTGCGAAATGGAATGCTCGATACTGACGGGTCGCTAGCTTTTGTCCGACCACTCCTTCCTCCCTATAAACTTTCTAATTTAAAAGGAAAGTAGGGGAAGTCGGACGGATTACGTAAAATTGCGAGCTCAACATTTTACTTCCGTTTCTGGGTCTTGACGTCGGATTTCGTGGTAAGATCATGCAGTATCCATACTAGAGTAGTATTGCAACAAAAACCGTCCTTCTCTATGAAGTTAAAGCTGAAGAGGATCTAGATTTTGTCCGATACAACTTGGGACTTGTCCCGTGATTAGGGGCTGATATGATTGGACTTACATATTCCCGCTCTTGGCGTTGCCAAGCAATGTCTTCTGTAGCCGAGTTGACAAACGCCTTGGGTTATGGTTTACTCACACACCTTGAGGGATATATAATACAATTCCTGAACTATCAGAACACGTTTTTGATCCTCCCACTCCTTCAACTGGAGTAGGTAACTTTTTATCGTAATTAAATTCATTATTGATAAGCCGACAACTTGCTATAATCTATGGCAAATTTTCGAAGAGTACAAATCGTTATATTTCTAATTGAAGACTTCGAATGCACTTTTCAAGATTGCGATTCCAATAATTTAATTACTGCCAAGTTCACGATGATAAATACCTGGGATGAATCAGCTATAGTTGCCTACTGACATACCAAGTACCTAGCAAACTATCTATTCAGGCTATAATTTCACGCAAATTAAGTGTGCAATTGAAATTAAATTGAATGCGTTTTTTTCTCCTTTCCAGGCACAGTTCGCTTAAATGAACAGGTCGATGTCGAAGCCTGGGAACTGGAGAGTTCACCGTGGGAGTCTATCCGTTTCCACATATACCCGTTTGACCACTTCATCTGTACACACTATGCCAACACATCAAGTTTCTTCAACGCCTTACATAACTCAGTAATGAGCTCTCACCCCGGATTACAATATGCAAACCTATCACGGATGAAAATACCGAATGATTCGCAAAAAAGTATGCAATGTCTTCTCGATACACCCTTCTACAAACAGAAAGCTTAGACATATCTACTGCTACTACTGCTGTTGTTCAATATTTTTGAATGGTTTCCTCGTTCCCCGCTTTTCCCATGATGATCAAAATTCTGGAGAAAATATAAGACGTGTTAGTTATTGAATCAGATATGCTGCTGCTATTCTGTTTCACCTGTTGTAGGTACCAGTTGCTTACATTTTCTAGTTAGCTTCTTATATTTGTTGACAACTACATTCTTCTGAATGGCCATTGTTTTATCTGATATATCACTGCACAGCATGAAGGGTGTTTATAGTTTTCCTTTCCACATTTTCTTCCGTACTTAAGTTTCCCTTCTTAATCAATAGTAATTGCATGCCTTTTTTAAGGGGTCTGCTCATACAGTTTGCGCTGGGGATGGGTGCCGTTGTACCGATATGGACCTAAAACGTTCGCAACAATACTTAATATGATGAGTAGTTCATAAAAACTTGTTTTTCAGTCTGAACCCCATCACACTAAGATAATTGAATGAAATACACAGCAAATAAAGATTCCAAACGATTTGCTACCTCTCAACGTATTTTACCTTCTCAGTGCCATGTCCACCGATATTCGTAGGAACGCCGCTGGCTCTCAAGAAATTCTAAGTTCTCTCGTCAGTGAAATCACGTAAAATAGAAATGTTTGTGTATTTTCCACGTTGTAGGAAAAATCGATCCATAATAATAGCGTGTATTCGCAAAAAAGTGAAAAGGGAGTTATCGACTGACCAGCCAATGACAAAAACAACCATTTTTGGGAAAATTACCTGACTACCTCCCTTGTAAATTTTGATAGCACATCAGCAATCACCACCTTCGAATCAAGTGGGATCGAAAACATCAGTAGATTAACGGTCTCGATAAACGGCCCTTAGCCAGGTTCCTTGAGTAACTGTACTCGTGAGAGGAACGGGAGAAACCGCGGAGTAGTTGAGGACGAAGTATAGTTATCAACTTGATAGAAACGCTGGCGTTGGGTATAAATTCTTCCATACCTTGTACTTGATCGGATCACGAACCGGACCCATGGCTACGTAATTATTGACGGACTGGTATTTTTTTCCGGGACGACGCGGAGGGGAGTTGAGATGTTAGCACTTCTACTACAAAATGAAAGAATCAATTTCGCGTTTAACAACACACGTTTTCGGTCCAAAGGTGTAAGAGGTACGTAAAATAGAGAAGTGACCAATAATCATAATTTAAAATTAGCCGTCCATCAGCCGGCAGGGTCAAGGCGTACCAAATAACACAATCCCAAACCAGCATGATTTTAACAGCACCATTCAGGCAATGACCTCAGAGCCCCTTATGTCAAATTCGGCGTTATTATATTGGTAACAAGTATATCTTCTACAGGCACTATAAATAATACTTCTACTAACCTACAGTGTGTTTGTGCGAAAATCTATCTTCCAAGTTCACTAGTAATAAATAAGAAAATTGGTTTGAAAAAGGATGAAAACTGCTGCTAGGATGAAAAAGTAAAATGGGGAAAAAAGAGAAATGATTTGTCTCAAAACTTGGAAATGATTGATGAAACGATGTACATTTCAAGGAGCTCCACAAAGCACTGCCGTACAGTTACAGTAGTTGGAATCCATAGCACGATCAAGGAGAATGGGGTGGAAGGTGAATTGATTCAGCACTTGAAATAGGGGGACAAGAATCATTCCCGTTAGGTACTTCAGATGACTGCGGAACTATGAAATATGAAAAATTATACTTCATCATTCAAAGTAAAAGTATTTATCAGTGCAAAACCTCATTTAAAAGTGACCAGTGATTGAATGGTAATAATAATGAACCTACATCCGTATCTGTAAAAGAATTTAGAAAATGTATTTAAAATAGGCTTGATAATGATTTAAAAAAATATCTTGAGTACAAAATGTGGTTACGGTTATTATTAATTTTCATATTATGAGTTAGAGGTTTTTTCATTCATTGATTGAAAGCAAATTTCATCGAACTTGAACGGGAGTAATAAGTGATGGGTGATAAAATGAAAAACTATATCAATAAGGTATAATATAGATTTTTCGGTCTAATCAAACTTTCTTTCTAACAAATGAGACGTTTTCAATTTGAAATTAAATTTAGTTTTAGAAAAAATTCTTAGACTTTTTCAACGTCAAATTATAATATACTTTATTAATAAATTACGAACGTAATTCTTAGCCTCACCACTACTCAATT
>JAEMON010000010.1:22936409-22955640 GCA_030264115.1 Lygus lineolaris
GGTGGTGGGGGGTCCGAGTGTGATACCGAACGTCGAGTATCTGGAACTCATTATCCCATCCATAATCATCTGATATAGATCTGAAAATCAGATGATGTAATAACATTATTTTAGGTAAGTATAACTGCTGAATCGAAACAGTTGAATTTGTGATTCAAAATGACTATTAAAAGTCACAGACCAGTAAAATGGCAATGAAGCTGCTCCCAAATAATACAACATGGAGTTTTGAATGGAATCGATGTTCAATCAAAAGTGGTTGGTCGTGAAAAGACCAGCTTTTTTCCAATGCTTCACCAATGTATGCGACAATGAGAGTATATCAGTAACAAAGGACTCAAATGCAAAGGAAGTGGGTGAAAGGGTACCTTTTTCACCCTTTATCGAATAGGTGATACCGCCCCGCTTCTCTGAGGTTATTTCGAGATGAGGAGTGACGTGTTTGGTATTTTTTGTTTCAGTGCAATGAGCACGATAACGGCTGGAGGAGTAATCTTCAGAGTTAGCGGAAGCCTAGTTTGGCACTTCTATGAGTTCAGAAGTTTGTGACATCCGTAATGACAGGTTTCGATTAGGTACATTATTTTGATTACTTAGGTTACAATTTTTGAACCGAATAATACTGTACGACCAACCGTTCGCTTCCCATAAGGAATTGATAAGGGTTAAGTTTATTGATTATTGGATGATGGAAAAATAAAATGGACAAATAATAATGATAAGTTTTCAATCAACGATCAACCGTAACAAACTCATCTTATCTCATCGATGCATCTGATTGCGTTTTTATTGTGCAGCTAACGTTATGAAGACGATGTAACCCAGAAACTTTATTGGCGGGAGCCAAAATAATGGTAATTTTTTGTTTCATCATGGTACTTTTAAGTGCCATGTGAAAAGATAGGGGGTGTCGAGAAGGTAAATAGGGCTAGAATAGAATGGGTTTATTACTTCATAGTGACTAATTTAATTACTATCAGTCACTTCGAGGGAGTGAAAAATAGGGGGTGAAATACGTTCGTCTCTAGGAATCTGGTGTTGTATTATTTTTGTGTCACGATGAGAAGAAGAGTTCAAAAGGGTGGCAAACTATCACGAAAAATCGGCGAAGTATAGTGATAATGATTGTTGCATCATAAGTTATAGTTATTGTTGTTGGGTCGTTACAAAATCATATTTTTCTAAAGTTCCAAGAAACATTTATCATTCTTCTACCAACTCCCGTCGTGAATTTTATTCTTTACGGAATTATTTCATTGGCGAACGAGGAAAATTCGAGACGATAAAATAGGTATGACGACAAGAAGTCGAGCGAGACTTTCTTGAACAGAAGATTTTCAAGATGAGCTTGAAACAATAGAAGACAACAACTGTCCTGATGTAAGATTTAAAGCCAACCAGAATGAAGGTAGATATAATGTCATTTAAATCTGACAACTAAGCAATTATTGGAATGTTACTTGGCTTATTTCGTTATTGCCGCATTGTTGTCTTAGTAGCAGTTCATTCAACATCCTGGAGATATTCAGGAGCGGAATTGGACATTCGACAATAAGTCACTTCCACAGGCACCAAAGTAATGTTGACAGTACATCTCAATTGGAACGAAGTAGGTAACAATGTTATACGGCCATGCAGATTACTGCTCCGTGATTAGTAAGCGAGCTTGGAGACACATCGGTAAGCCAAATTCAACACCTTCTCCTAACTTGATTGTTTATACAATCTGGAAGAGTGCATTTTGGGAATGGCTCGAGTCCATGATGTGTCAAACAAGCAAGGCAGAGCAGCACTATTCAGTGATAGATCACCGTGCTGTATTGAGTGATAGGGCACTGGGAATGATCTAATTCAGTGAAAAAATTTGATAAGTAATCAAAGACCGTTCACAATCCGTTGACGTATTTTGTTTGGAGAAAAGGTGGAGCAAAGGAAATGAGGAAATCGCAGATTTTTCTGAGATGGTAAAATCCCCATTTGTTTTCACCAAATCGAAATTAAATTAAATGAAATGTGTGTTTGTCATATCACATAGCTCAGATACAGCATACTGGACAAAACGTACTTAGGGAAATAGGTACAAAATGTATGAAATTCACTTCAGGACAAAGAAGTCTTTCACGGAGTATCAGGTGTTGCTTAACTTCAAGCTACAAACTTTCTGTAGTTACATATATGGCACAATGGGTGAAAATTGTTACTGGCCCTATAGAAAAAAGAACGTTCAAAGAATTGAAGCCAGTGGCGAGGAACCTTCAGGAGATCTGAGCCATAGCGAGTGACGTGGTTGTGGTTGAAGGTTAGATGGCTGAAATAGTCCATATTTTTTCCATGAAGATAAGTGTTTCCAGGACGTAGTGGGCAAAAATCGTCAAAATTCCTTCCTTGGCAAATTCAGTCCGGCATGACGATAATGCTGATCGTTTTTGGATTACACGAAGCATCCTCTTACCATCGAGGATAGAGCTTACTTTATCAGCTTCCTTGGTTACAGAATTTTGTTGATGAACTAAAACTTTAGTATAGTAATAATGTTACAGGTATACCCATTGCACGAAAGGATTGATTGTGAATCTGGAGATATTTTCACGGTAGATATTTACTGAAATATTATTGTTCTCATTAACCAGAAAGTGTATGTATTGGGCTAATAAATAATTAATTATTAGGTTGCATTTGTCAATGAGAACTTTGAAGATGGGTGATCTATAAAGAAAAATAATAAACTGTTGTGTGATAATTTGCAGCTGTTCCCCAAGATTGTGACCTTGACTATACTAACCAACAGTATCCTGAACAGAATTGACCCACACTCAAGGACGAGTAACGAACAAATAGTTCATCAGATCAACTACTTTCAATCATGTAATGAGTACCTACTTAGTTCAAGAAATCGACGAGATATATATTGTGAGAATATGCGAGAATTAAATGGACATAGACTCCACCTTGCAGTCCTTCATCCAACTCTAACTGTCCCCTCAGATAACGGTCTGATTTCGAACTAAGGCACAGTAGAAAATAATTCTGAAAAGTAAGGAAGGGAAAGAAAAAACCGAAAAATCACAATATTCCTCATGGAGAATGGCGTACAGTCTGGGAGTAATGATGTCCATCGACATCGGGTCGGTTCTTGTATAATGGGTGAAAGTAGCAGGATTGTTGCTGAGGAATGTTAATAGTTAGTTGCCCAGAAAGCCAGCGGAGTAAGAAAATATAGTTCTGGCAAGTCCTCCTGACCCCATTTTTACCCAGGAGTCCCTTTTTAGAAACTCTCCACACGGAATATCACTTTCTTTGTTTTTGCGGATAAAATTACCCACTCTAGCGACAGACTGATGGTTGTACTGTGGTTTTCACCGAAAGTTCGGGAGGGCCAGCAATTATTATTGTTGAGGCTTCTCAAAGAAAGTTTATGGATTCATGAAAATATCATAATAGTACCTAAACTTACCTTCCTGCTCGGGGAATTCGCTAAGACCTTTGTATAATATTCAGGTGTTACCATTTGTTTATTTCATGACCGAATAAGGAATACGTGCGGAATTGAGCCTCAGTAATCGACCATCCAGTTCTAGCATCTACCTCAGTATCAATAAGTATACCATTCCAGTAACAGAGAGGTACAAACTAAGTAATGGGCATTTTGTAAATAAGCGTGGGATTCTCCACTCAATATTTCAACTTTTTCAACATTCGAGAGAGAAAGAAGCCTTCAAAAAATGAATGGCAATAATACTCAATTCTATTGTATTACATAATATTTTTTTGTTTTGTAATAAAATAATGACATTATATTACATAATATCATTATTATGATGATAATTATTGCTGAATTACTTTGTTATTAATATTATTGTTTACAGACAAGAAAAAAACCATGATAATATTTCGACTAGGTACCTATGTATGCTCAAGAGAGATAAATCAAGCGTAAAAAAATGTATTATACTAAGTAGGTACATGAAAAAAGAAAAGAATCAACACCTAAAGAAGGATTACCCCCACTCGTTTCATAGCCAGATGAAGTCAAAGCAGTGGATAGGGATGGGGATTGGTAGACCCATTAACCTATTTACGAGTATAAGGAAGTTGTTAACCTGACTTTATTGTTCTACATTAATTTGCGAAATCGATTAAATCAGTTGATGCGAGATTGGGATTCCTTCATTTCCCTAATCGCTTTCTCTTTCTTCTATATGAGATTACCCTGAGTATTCCGTATATACATAGTGGGTGATTCCACGCTGTCTCCAGCGAATTAATTCTTGATACCTCTATATATGAGATAACGATTGTGCAATGATGTTCTATAACACAAAACCTTTTCTCACTGTAAAGAATCAGAGAAATCCCTCAGCCTTGGTCGAGGTTGAGACGAAGGTGAAAATGGACAGCAAATGTGAAGGTAACGCGAATGCGGAAGAGTGGAGTCCCCCGACTATTATTGCAGAAGGGGTGTGCCCCCATATTGATTCGAAGTTTCTCAACTTTGCTTATACATTCTGGGGAGAAACTTGGCTGTTTAAAGTTCACGACCAAGTATGGCGGCTCGTATGTGTAACGATGGCTGGATCATCCAATTCAACTCTGGTAATAAACCCTCTGTTATCCATTAGAAACAATTGTTAACTTTATACTGCTTTTCCATCCCAGGCCAACTTTGTCACTGTATTTTGATGGGATTATTAAACTTGGCCCCAACCGCCGGGAAACTTGTATTAACTGGCATAGATAGTGAAGTACAAATAAATCGGTACATCCCCAGACCTTTTCTAAAGTTGTGATTGTTCTCTCGAGTTGTTTGATAGATGGCGTACCTATCTTTAGGCATTCTAAGTTCGTTTAGGTGTATCTAGAGAACCTTATGAATAGTTTCCCATCTACCCTTTGCATTTGAATCAACAGGGTCAGGTCTCTGGGTTGGTTTCAGCAAGCAGCTCGGAAGAATCAACTGGGTACAGAAAGTCCCTATTCCAGCAGCAGTGTACTTATTTTTCAACTTATCAAAGAGTTGAAATTGTGCATCGTTTTAGTTCCACCAATGAGTGTTATACGTATGGTTGATAGGATCATGTCACTCTTCTCTCCAAATCGCGGGTTTCGGTTCATTTTTTTCAAATTCAATAAATTAATTAATTTTTCAAATTATTATCAATGCCAAACAAATCGACAGAAACACAGACGAACAGATTGACATGGAACCAAAATAGTTCAGACAGCTGTGAATTATGAAAGGTGGAATTTTCGGTTTTGCGCCCCCCTCTCTTCGGTAGCGAGGGAGCAAAAAGTCTTACATCATTTAAAGGTGGCATTCATAAGAAAAAGCTCAGTTCTGATGGATGGAAAAGAAAAAGGTTGTTGGTTTGAGAACAAATTCTGAGAGAGTATGAAATTGTGGTATGACTGTTTGGGTTGTAGGGGAGGTCGAGAAGAAGTAAGAAAAGTGGAAGGGAGTGATTGACTCGAAAGATAAAAGAGGACAGAAAAGACTAGAAAATTTCAAAGATTAATACAAACTTGGCCTCAAACTAAATCAATAGTTCGGAGGAAAATGCTCGCTTCCTCAAGGAAACGCTCAATTAGAAAATATAACATTGGTGATATTTTACTCTAATTGACAGTGGATACTCCTTAAACAACTGATACACATGAGAGAATTTACTAGCTATAGATAATACAAGAGGGTATGTTAGACCCGTGTACGTACGCACCAATCCGCCTGGGCTTCCCGTTGACGGGGGTTGTAAATCCTCTTCAGGCACTCCACGATTCGCGCAGTTTCGCGGGGTATGTGTATTAATAGAAATGTAGGTATCTGAGGAATTTGAAGGACCAGGGTAGGTTAGAAAGGATCCGAACGCTTGATTTCTCGCCATTCTACTGAACAAAAGGAGGGGAAGAGTATTACTTCTTGTAGAGGGGTAGGTATAGGAGAAGTAGGTTGGGCAAGGAATACATCGCCTTCATGCAGTCAAACACTGAAAATCGCATCAGTGGACAAAATAAGATTGAGGACACCAAACAACCCACAGATGCGACTCAACAATGAGGAATGGACATGGTCCGGATTTAAGTATTTTTGACCTCAGAATCGGATTCAGCACCCTCGAAAACACCTTCAACCCAATTTTCAGCCCCGAAATTCGAGTAGCTTGGCTGAAATAAGCAAAAGCAAAAACGCGTGATGTCATCTGATATGTATCTCCCGCTCACACGGTTCCGACATGAGGGAGCGAGAAGGCAATACAATACTAGAAGACGTGGCACGCTTTTTTCTTTCCCTTTTTCACCCTTTTCCGTTCATTTCCTTTTTGGGAAGCTCTCCCTTAGACCTACAATTTTAAAGAAGAAGAAAAGGACGTCCATTCCTAATTACAACAGATGAGATGATTGTTTAGAAAAAGGGGGATATTTACAGGGGAGAAAGACAATCCTATGATCAGTCATGGAGGTAGTGCAGGGTATGATATCCCGATACTGAGGATGGAGGAATCTCCCTTCACTTCAGAGTAGTTACATAGTTGTTATATCAGTAAACGTTTGTTGGGGAAGTGTCTGTCATATTACAAAATGCACAGGAACGAAGAGTCGCGTAGACGATCAACATGTGGTGAGTTGGAAAATGAGGTACCCATCAGACACATTGGCGACAACATCGTGAGATATTCATAGCTGGAACCCCTACCGCAGGGCTGGATGATCGGCATATGACTCGTGATGTAAGGAAAGGAGGACAGATGTATGGAAACTCATCTTTAAACCACACAGGTCGAAGTGACATGCAAAGGCGTCCTCCACTCCGCCCCGTATCGTATTGATTCAACATGGAATACAGTTTCACAGCTGATGCCTTCTCCTCCTTTCCAGGCTTAAATAACCTAAGCCGTTCCGAAGATATTTCCACAGATGGTTTTGTTCGGTTCTCCAATGAAAAATAAAATCGAATATAAACTAAACCTGTGTCTACTGATTAGTAGATAATATATAGTAGCAATTCCTTTTTAGGTTGTTAGCATTTTTCAGCGTGGACGTCCTGAGTCTTCAGATGAGAAAAAAATGAAACAAATTCTTTTCTTTCCTCGTTGTGAAGATTCGTCGTTATTGTTAGATTTTGATAGCAGTTTCAGTGCTATCGGAGCACTCTCCAGTCAAAACTTGTTCTACAAATAAATGTTCCTATGATGGTACATAATTATCGTACATCATACTCATAAACAAAAACTGTCAACCCTACTAATAGCCATCTGTCTTATTGACACTACATTTAAATTCACGAGTAACTAAATTTAGACTTCCAACGACTAGTACGGTAGAATATCCCTTATTTACTGCATTAACAGAAATTTTCTAGATTATGACTTGAACAGGTACTGACATCAAAATAACGTAACTTTTATAAAAACTATTAAACATTTCATTAAACATCAGGGCTGCTACTTCAAATTTAAATAAATACATTCATAAAGCAAACACAATTGGACATCATGAACTTCATAAACAATTACTTCTGACCGCAAAATGGAGCAAGAAACCGAAGGTGAAAGTCGTGGAGTAATTTGTTAACAATGATAAAATATTGGAAAGATTCTACTGTTACCCCTCACGGCTATTCGAATGATGAAAATATAAAAATAAGCGCGAGTTTCATTAGACATTTATATTAGCGGGTTTTTGAGCTGAAGAAAAATGAATGAATGAATGAATGATTTTATTGCAACAAGAAACATAACACAACACATAATATAACATTAGAATAATTACGTTTAAAAATCGAAACAGTTTAGTAGCTTACAGTTAGATACTTTTTTTTAAATTCGTGGACGACACCGCTTAGCAATGTTAAATGTGCGGTGCGTTCTTGGCTCGCCGTCTATTCATTTTTTCAGTGGTTATTTTGTATTAATCGTGATATTTGTGTGCTTATCAAAAATTACTACTTCGGTTCTATGGGGTATAGGTATATTGAGATTTAATCATTTTAGAGTGGAATAAATCTCCTCGTAGGTTAGCGAAGTGGCGGTCGATATTCCTAGAAATTAGTTATATGTTGCATTTGCTATCCGAGAGAAATCCGACATTATTTTTACGGCTCTGATAATTTTCAACCATTCACAACCAACATACATTCAAAAACAGTGTTTTTCGTTGTTTAATGAATCTGCAATAGTGGGTACACATTTTTTTTTGACCGGGTTGCCCTCTGTAGGTCCATTTTTTTCGAATTCCAGAGCTACCTGACCGATCGCAACCACTGTGTTTGACATACAAACAAGCGTTTGAATACGTACAGATAGGTACATTATACTGAGAGGTACATGAATCGATTCATGGACGACACCGCGACGATTTGATCTATCAACTTGAAACAAGCTGGGACCGAAATCAACGATATCAACGAACGAAATTTATTTGTCTAATCCTCGAAAACCCCTCTGGCAGTCCATTACAGGTCTTTTACATGGTGGTGTTCCTCACTAATTTGATTCCCGCAGATTTCCTTTGTTGACTCAGAACAAATTGGATTCGCTCCCGGAAACCCGGTCCGAGCTTTGTGCCACATTCACACCTTATCAGATAATTCTATCATCTATTTGCTCGCACAACAAATTCAGTTCACATAAACTAAACTCTAGATGTTTGTGGATGTGTTCACAAAGTCAGTATGCGTGCTACTGGGGAGCGAATCCCCAACATTCAAACTCGTTACGACTCTTGCGATTAGTACGATTTGAACAGCACGTACACCTCGTATATACGGCAATTGGATTTTACTATCTTTGGCTGCTGATTTGCCGAGAGTTCCGTTTCTGTTTTGGTTAGCATTTTTATGAAAACCGTACTTTTGTATCAATAATATTTTATATCCTGCGGCGGACCTTTATAAGCGATATATGTGATCGATTTTGGATTATTGTTTCCAATCATGATTGTTAGGAATCAAGCTGGGAATCACTACCACTGTATTTGGCGTAAATTTTGCTGTTTGTTTTGTAACGCAGAATAGACCCGTATTATTTTTATGCCTTTACAAGTATGGATAAAATGAACTGTAAATGAGGAAATGTTGTCTAATAATGATGGAGTGTACTCGAATGGGCAATTCCGGCTATTTCATTTTATTCGTTGGACTGAAAGATTTCAGTGAGAGCTTTCCAAAAAGGTGCTACATGTCCGATGATATTCAAGAACTTTGAAATCGATATAGATGACGTCACCCGCCCCGAGCCCACGTAAGGGGCACCCTCCGCTCCTCAGAACAGATGACGTCACGCGTGATCTTCCCATCCGTTTTACAGTCATGTGAACATTTTGAGCTGTAAATTAGAACTGAGGGGGTTGCAAGAGTCATGAATACGGATTTGAAGTCGAATATGCAAAATTGATTGATTGATGTTGGTAAATATTTTATGTAGAAATTAGGTACCTATTTTTTAAACTTGAGTTTATGTTAGGTTTATACAAAAGTTTATAGTAAGTAGGTTAAATAGAACTGTCTCTCACTTCGGTTCACAACCATTCAAATGAACCCTTTGTTGGCATCGAGGCGAATACTGGCAAAACGTGTAGGCTCTTCACCCACGACTAAACTTCCCTGAAAAATCACAAGATCACTTATTGGTCGTAGTGAACATGGTTCCCGAGAGCTATGGCTTCACCTAAATCAACGAATCTATTTTGCAGCAGTCTTCGTGTAATTTGACAACAGAACAACGAATTGAAACCCATTCGTAACGCGAAAAGCAAACAACTGTGAGTGGATTAGACTTTTTTCATCAAAAAAGGGAGTAGCCCAAAACTAAATACCTTCCTATTTCCGATGTCGGAGCCATCACAGCTATGGATGCTACTTGTGGGAGTGTAGGTACTTTTCTAATTTTTCCCATATAATAAAACATTCAATGATGGTTATGAGACCGGTAAATAAATTTTCATTTTTACACAATGTTTGTTTATTAGTTGTAGGTACTCGGACCTAAGCAACTAATAGTTATATTTCTGGAACATGAACTGCGATTGGTTACTAACATGAGAACAAATTTCCGGTCTAGAGCTAGAGTTATAAAGAATTTTATTATGTCGGTCATTTGTTAGGATTTCCAATTAAAAGCTGATAAACCTCTCCCATAACACGCGGAGTTCAACCACTTTTACCTGTTACGAATACGACGAGATGATGATGGCTATTATTATTATGTATCATAATCGTTTCTACATCCTTGTCTCAACCATCATGGAAATTAGAGCGATTTCGGATTCGAAGGTTGTGTTTCATGCAGCTGGTATGAACGGTCCAATTGAGAAGAAATTGCTATGACAATAATATTTCAGACGTTGCTCTGATGTACTATGCACATTTGAAAGATTTTGGACGTACGGGTCACCATTTTATCGGCGTTTGAAAGACGACGATACCCATCGAAATGTGACGAATTTGATGAAATGGAACAGACATAATGGAAACTACAGCTGCTTTGGGGCATTACTGATAAAAGTATTACATTATTAACTTGAAAGGCGCTGAAAATACCGCTCTGATGGTCCGTGGCTGCTGAAAAATTCTTTCCAAGGTCAATAGGTGATTTTTATACGATTAAGAACCATTAAAATCCACAGGACAGGACCCAACATGACCCAAAAATATGAAAATTAGGAGTTTTTGTCGGACAACGTAGTCTAGATAGTCCACATTCCAACATCATGAAGGTGCTAAATAGACTCGTTCGAAATCAGTGATCTGAAAGCATCTACCAAAAATCAAAATTTGACTTCCTCCGGCTACTTTGGGACTACTGGCCAACTTTTTAAGGACCTTAGACCACTGATCGCTTTCTATGTATGAGGGAAGTTGAGGACCTTGAAAAGGTAGCAGCCTAGAATTACCCGTAAAAACACAATCTATACTCCTTGGAGGAGTGGACATTTTTTTTGGTCGAAAATGGGTGAGTAATTCATTTTTTCTTTCAAAAGAAGTTTGTTTTATTAAGTCCAAAAGGAATTCAATAGGTCTCGGCTGAGTTTCCAACGGCAGAGCAAAAATGTTATGGCTAATAATCTATAAAGGTACTCCAATTTATTGCTAAGATTATTCTTCAAACGGCAGAATAAAATGAGTTTATGTTATATCTATTATACCTATCCATTTCTATTGTATGTTTATCGTTATATCTCTTTATTATTATCAAGATCATTTTCTTGAAAAAATAAAATAAAATAAAACAAATTATTTCTCAAGCGAGGAAGTGGTAGTGGAACATGACTATCTCAGCACTCTATAGCGACAAGTCCTGCTCGTTTTGATTTTCAAATGCAAGCAATATCACCCCAACTAGAAACAGTGGTAATGAAGGGTGTCTGATATTAAGCATAGCCGTATATTTATCGTCCACGAGGGGAGGGTGGACGGATGAAGGGTATACGAACTACCCTTTCAACACATACAAGCTCGCTTTTCATCTCCCTGTTCCTGATAAATGCGTCCCGCTCGGCTAATATATCATCCCCCTATCTCTCTATTCACATTCCATGTATTTTTATTGCTCTTCTAAATTTTAAAAATATGATAAATCTACTTGAATTCGCGATGCTTCCATCTAACGCGCAACCCTCTTCCCTTCCAAAGTTTTTGAGCGTTATTGCCTCGACGTTCCGGGATCTGAATAAATGGTTTCATTTTTGATATCACTTACAACTCCCTATTCCCCTTTCTAAGTGTACTTCGTAATTCTATAATATTCATACATTTTTATTATCCCTGAGGATGAAAAAAAAAAGGTTTCCCAAGTTGGGTGGGCAGTATAGCTTCACTCCACCATAGGACTGACACAGTATAATGATAACTATACAGGTATACATATTTCAAATTATTATTGTTTATATTAAACAATGAATGCTCTTCACCCAAATTGTGGGTGAAATCACAAATTAATGAATATTACAAAGGTTCCTATTCATAACCTTGTTATTTCGCCTAATGATGCCCACAATGCGGGTGAAAAGAACTGTACGAGTGAAAATATATTATTGCAGTGTTAGTATGTGTGACTATTAAATAAATTCAGGAATAACTCTTATGATGGTAATAAGATGTTTAAACGTTCATTGGCATGTAGAGTACCATTAAAAGCTTTGTCGACCCGCAAAATGCCTGATAATTTTATTCAAATCCGATGGAAATGGTAAGAGTGTGAATGTGGCAAGGATGCTGGGATTGCGCATGCGCATCGCTGATCCGACTATGCTCCCATGTGATCCGTCCCTTACTACCCTATAAATTTGAAAGAACTAGGAAAATTAGGTATTAGGAGAATCGGTGTTGATGGAAATTGAAGTTGGCGCCAGCGCTACTGCGATTCGATCCCACAAAAAATCATAGGGGTCCATCAATTGATCAGCCTTCAACTACCGTCCACATTTAAACGAAATCGGACGGTTAGATCACGAGATAACGGTGTTTGGATGCATTGACGCACGTTTTCAGGAGCTACCACCACCGATCATCTGTAGGATAGTTACAATTTACTATATTTACTATTTAATTCACTATCTACGTATTTTATTATAATTTAGTGATTTCCCCCAACTACATCTCAAATGTGAACGAAATCGTGAAAATAACGATAGATCGTGATGAAATACGCTACTAGTGGTCTGACATCGATGATACAACTTGCATTATTCAAAAAAAGTCATTGTATCAAAAGAAATAGTTTGTTTTACTGTCATTCCCATTGAACTGACACAGTCACACATAGCTAGACACACCAATAGACAAACGGAACAGGAAGTAAATTTCTTCAATTCTGGATTGCCACCTGCTATCGAAAGAATAGGACTTTGGAGGATACAAATTTTTCACATTTCTTTCAACCTTCGGTAAGTAGTGAGGAAACAAACGGTATGGGAGTATTTTGACTTTCAGAAGTTACGAGTCAAGTCTATGAATTGAATCCGAAGCAATGACCAATTCACCCGTTGGTGAAAGTGGCCTGGATATACTAGAAGCTCTCCCTGTAGTTGGCATAACGGTAAAAAATACGATTGAGACCTGCTATCGAATTTCATGTTTCTCACGCTGTTGATTATGACAGTAAACACACAAGTACCGATATATTCTATATCTTGCGATGTATGTGAACTGACAATCGGAAGCCAAGAATCCATGTTGTCAGTATTTTTGATGTCAACCTGTGGGCGTTCGGACGGACGGGCAGTGCATCGTGTGTTCTCATTCGACACGAAAAATGGAATTCATCTAAAATCTTTAGAAACCTCTTACCCATCTACGTTCTTGGGATCGCTCGTTTTTCACCACTTGGAGATTATTGAAAGCAACAGTGCACTTTGAGGACCAACTAGATATCAAATTAGATTCACGTGAACATCTATTTTCAATATTTTTCTATTTTTTCCTAATTATTGAAATTGTATACATGGGAATATGCCCCGAATTAAAATTAAATCCCCCAGTTTCGTTAAGTAATGTCCCCTGTAGTTCCATTTATCGATGGAGGAGAGCTATCTACTAGAGGTTGTACAGACGATATTTTTCTAAAACAGAATCTCTTACTACCTTTTCTTATTTTAAATGTCCGCCATTTTCTCATAGGAGCACAGTTCACCAATATTAAATATTTTTCAGCAGTACCATTAAGATGGAAGCCTGTCACTTTGAAGTTTTTCTAATGTCTTTTCCTGAATCATAACTTCATACTATCTACTTCCCGGCCCTGTTTTAAAATCAATACATCATACTTCTTACTAACCCAGAAGTATGTTGTAAGGGAGGCAGCCTGATGGTAAAGGAAATTCAACACGTAATTTCGACTGGTACACTCCCGATTCTTGAAAGCTACGGGCAATCAGGATGAGCTGTATGGATGAGGATGAGCTGCAGGATGAGCTGTATGGGCAGCTGGTTCACCCCTTTCACCATGGCAATATTTACAAAATATACCAAGGTAGTCCTATTACCTTGAATAATCCTAAGCTTTTTCCACTGTAGTCTTTAAGATTTGACACTACAACTTCAGCCTCTTTGAACTGGAATGATGTGAATATGTTCACTGAGAAAAAGAATGTCCAACATCATCAAAATATGGGCTTCACAATCAATGGCAAAGAAGGTACAAAATAAGAAACTATGAACATCAGTTAATAAATAATAAATGTGTATGATGATGGAAACGCGATAGCACAGAATACATGAATGTATTCTAAAGGCAAGAGATCGTTTCCAGAATAAATGAATACATTTCAATTTCCACAAAGAAGGAGCATCGGAATGCATAAATAATTTTTCCTCAGGATTCCACATGATTTTTATTCGAAACATCATATCTATATTTTCATTGGACCCATTTGGGAGTATCACTTTCGTATACCGTGAAGGCCCTGAGAGGGTAGGTAGAACCAAAAATATTTTCATGAATCCATATCCGAATGTTATCCCGTTCATATATTATTCGAAGCTTGTTGAGATATTGAAGCTGAACGTATTCAATCAAAGTTGAAAGTTGTTTCAAGGATTTCTCAGGTCTTTCTCCCTTTTCTGTACTGACTTTCCCATCGTATAATGATGTAGTTAACCTGATCAGAGTAAGTATTTGGTTTAGGTATCCTTCAAATTTTGCATATCTGAAATGAAGCAAGAAACTTTTTTCAAAACCCCTCAAAATTTGAGGTATATTTAGGCACACTTCACAAAACATAGAACCCAGAAATTGATTTTAAAATCCGTCGGTTGGAACCCCAGTACGGATTCAAATGAATGAATTTGGTTTGTTGGCATCCATTTTCGGGGTCCAGGAGTGCAAAACGACGGCCAGCCCAATATTATATTCTCTTTATGTGTATTTTCGTAGATATACTATTGATTCAAAACTTCAAATAGAATGATAGGTGTTTCTCAAAAGTTAAATACAATATCACAATTTTTAGGATCGAATGAGACCACCTGGAGCATTGTACCGTTCGCTCCTCCTAAAGGTTTGAATGGATAAAATTACGTTGATTGTTAATAGGTTTGCTCCATGTCTGAATGGAGTTTTCCCTTCATTTAGGCTACGTACTCGTAAATCTGCTCTATGGTCATGGGTACGGGAAATGTAAGTTCACCATCGGGAAAAGGTCTCAAGTCAATCAGACATAACTCAGTCCACCCTTTTATTTGGTGTATTCATGAGAACTATCTATTATACCATCATGTCCAATAAAATAATTTATTGGTGATAATCATGTGCTTTCATGTGAAAGATTCAAGGGGTGTTGCACCCTTCCATACAACTTAAGTCTCCCTCTCTTTCTGCTACGACCAATAACGAGAAAATTAAATTAAAAAGTCAAATGATTCCGAAACTCAATTTTGAACGCACTGAATCAAACAGAATCTAGAAGGCTCATTCTAAACCTTCAATACCAAGATATCTCATGAACCAACATCTGACGTGAACTAAAAAAAATTAAGAAAATGATTGAAAAAGCCCATAGACATATCATTTTCAACAACACAAACAATATCTATGTTTTCATAATTTATTATTATTGGTGTTATTTTCTCATATATCATTATTCAGTTTCTATTTATTAGGTTTGTTCGTCGGAGTATCGGGCGAGGCCTTATTTTTTTCGTTTTCGATTCGTTAGAAAAACTTCACTATATTTATGTAAAAACTACAGATTTCCTCATTTTTGTTCCCAAGCCCTGTAATGTAAGGATTACTCCAAAAAGCAGATGTTTTTAAACTGAATTGATCTCATTTGTATTCATTATAACTTTTCAATTATGATTCTATCTCTATTTTCCTATTTTCACCTCATCTATGTGAAAGTTTTGTATTGAAGCAAGGTCTTATTGACAGGGTCATAAAAGAAGGGCTTCAAAGTGTATGAGAACTATTTTGACAATCTGGTAATGAATGCAAGTGGACCACACTGCTCTCATCATTTCGTCGAGTAACGGAATTAGTCCGATGTTGGCCAGAAAGGAAATTCGCCATGCCTGAATGGAGTCACAGGGACATTTCCACGTGGTCAACCACTTCGGCGTCTAACGGTAATTTCTAATCTAGGTGTTCCCTACGAAAGCGAGATTTCACTCTTGAAGTCGTTTAATCTGAAACGGATCGTGCGGTGGAAGATCAATTCTTTCTGAATACTACCGGTTAAGTAGGACCTTAATTTTGACCGATAGCGGGAGAGTGGATATGGTTATAATCTCATGTCTTAGAATTTTCATTTGTCCACTCGTTACAAGCAAATAGATAAGAAAGTGGGTAAACTTTGTTCCAAACAAGAGTGGTTAGAATAATAAATGATTAATTGAATAAATAAAATAAACCGAAAATGACCAATAACATCCTAGTCGAGATACATTCCAAATTTTGTTGCATTATTTATACTTTATGAAGGGTTTCTCTTTGTCGAGATCACTCATGTTTGACCAATAATTTACTCCTTTTAGATTTTCACCGTAAGAAGCAAAGCTTTTCAGATTACATTGTAACCATCTTCAGGCTTTTATAATCACTAACAGAACGGAATCTGTTAGTGTAATTAAAAGCCCATATATGGCATGTAAACTGAAAAGCTAACAGTCTGATGATAACAGCCTGTCATCATTATGTTCGGTTGGAGTTAGTAAAAACCTGAAGATGGTTACAATGTAAATTGAAAACCTTTGCTGCGTGAAAGTGAAAATTTGAAAGTTTAAATTAGTTTAATTTAAATTTTTAAAGGTTTTTTTTAGGTCAGCGTTTTTAGTTCAGGTTTTAATAAGGTTTAGTTCAGTTTCAAAGTGGAACTTTGTAGGTAAGATTTAAATCAGTTGCATTATCGTTCGTTGCATTTTACGATATTATTTGAATTAGTTGCATTATCGATTGATCCCCATAATTCCCAGAGAAATAATTTCGAAGAGTAAATAAGCCCAAAAGATCCTAAAACCTTAATTACACATTGATTTTTGATCTGATTTGATGTAATGGCAAATATGCGTACTTATTAGTGTGGTTTTTCCGATTATAAGAACACAATATATATTGACTGATTATCTTTAGAATAGAACCCAAATTTGAATGGAGACTTAATCAATTACATAAAATATGCGTCAGATTCGAGAATTATTGCACTCTGTTGCTTAACCTCATCACCATGACATACTGACGCATGCAGCTTTTGTACTGCTTCGTAGAATTCAAGTCAGTGTGACTCTCGTTTTTCACATAGATTCGTCGCGACCGACATGCATTGAGACGTTGAATCGCCCATTGTCTCATAAATCTCCCAAAGCCACCACACAAAAGTGACGGCCGGCGAAAAGTGTGGAGGTAACATAAGTTGAACAACGTAATTATAAAACTTCAACGCCTATTTATCACGGCTTCACATGTACAAGGCAGTTGTAATCCAAAATTGCATAATATACCACAAGTGCATAATGACAATACATAATCAAGGGCTGTAGTTGTCAACAATATTTATTACTGTCTCTCACACACCATTTTCGCTAATTTTTTCAGTAAAATGATCACCCAGAATCGTTCTAGATTTGTTGGGACCACTTTCAGCGCCACAAAGTCGACCCCACACTTTCAGCGTTGACTTGAAAAAAAAGAAAAAAAAAGATGATCGTCTGCATGATTTGATGAAATATTATTGGGATACCGTTTTCAAACTATTAAGTACGTACGTTCGCCCATCTTCAGTCCGGAAATATGTGGTGGTGTCGGTATAAATCTAGAAATGCTAGGTGTTTCCAACGACCCCACTTCAATTTCCGGACTGAAGATGAGCGAGTGTAATAGCTTGAAACTGGTATCCTAATAGAAGTTCATCAATTCAAGCAGAGAAGTCTCAATCTCAAACCCCGGATTTAAGACCTCTGCACCATCGGCACTCTCAACAATTTGACAACGTGATTATGAATCCTTCACCAATTTTCAATAGGACTTATGGAATTGTGGCTGATTTTCATTCGTTACACGGGTGAGCTTTATGATTTTATTAACTTTGATGATGACTACTGAATAGTGATCTGGGTGAAAGAACAGGAGCACTATTTTCGTTGTAATTAATTACTAGTTACTTATTACTAATTTCTGAGTTTCCAAACAAATCTAGATTTTTTCCTATGATACTAACCGTTTTTTCAGAATAAGGATTGTTCAAGTTAAATTTAAGGAATTTTCCCAGTCTGGTCAAGAATTTAAAATCACGAATAAAATCGTCCTTAGCGAGCAAGATTTATTGGAGTATTACTACGATATCAAATAGGTAATCTCTTGATTAATAAAAACTCCCCTCTTGATGTAATAGATTCCCTAGTGAAGGAATAATGTTTTTATAATATAAAAATAGATGTGTAGATGAATGTCACAATCATCAGTGTGCTAACAGATTTGTTTACTATCCTGATTCAGGCTTCGTAATTGAATTAGGTCATAAAATGAGGGTAAATGTTTCAGTGTTGTTTTCTGTCTGGAGCTCATTAAAAATCGCTCAGTACCTCTACCAGAATCGTATACAATCAAATTTCACCCCGTTTGGAACTCAGAATGATATACGTAATCTTGGGACAAGCTCGATCAAGAAACGTGCAGTAATGATTTGTGGCCGTGGCTGAAAACCTAATTATGTAGACCCTCTCTTCCTTTCCACCCCTTTTCAGGCTGATGAAGTTATAATGGCTCTAGCGAAACCGTTAGGTTTTTATATTATGAAAGGTGCCTTCTGGAAGGGGAACGAGGGTGAAGTGGATATCGAGAATGGAGTGGGCAGCTCTCACGGGTGTTTGTCAAACATTTGACGGGTGAAGTGGGGGGTATACAAAACACGAGTGGTTATGGGTCTGCATTGAATCCCTTATAGACATTGGGGTCCGTTGTTTTCGATCGTTTCGCGGACAATCGATACTTACTACCCTCCACTAGTCGATCCTCAGTCTGTCTATCGATGTCTAATCTGTCAACTATGCCCAACGTTTCCCAAAGGTTGATCATCTTCAGCAGATCAATATTTGCTACTCTAATTCTCCAAGTTTAGATTTTTACTCGTTCAATTTCCAGTTTCCAGTGAATTCATAAGTAGGAAACAAAGTTGGAAAAAACAGGCACACTGATCTATACATAAGTACTTACCTATCTAAATACTTACTAGTTGATTCAATTTCAGGATATTATTAAGAAAAGTAATCGTAGTACCCCGCTGCCAGAAAATCGCGATTGTCACATAC
>JAEMON010000010.1:22980869-22993829 GCA_030264115.1 Lygus lineolaris
AATAAAAAACCGTTGTGTAATAATTTGCAGCGTTTTTTAATATAAAATAAAATGGTATACATTTAGCTTTTAAAACTCACGAGAACTAAGCAAGTAATTCTACAAAACCGCAGTTTCAACCAGTGCAAACTCTTGAACCATTACTTTCCTGAAATAGGTTGGTGAATGTTTTATAAAATAGGAAGACAAATTATTGTCCATGTGGGTGGCTCAGTGGAGCGTCCGAGCGTCCATACATCATCTAATAACAACAGACACTGTGAGAATTCGATTTAAGATTCAAATTCACATGAACATTCACAGCTCGAATAGTCCAGGGATTCAGTCTGGAATAATGAACGACCACTGAAAGACTGGAACGTCCATACGAGTAAAATTTGTGATTATGTTTGACTTAATTGTTTGACTCTCACCATTCACACTGTATTATAGTATTATATGGGGAACTTGTACTGTGAGTTAGTACCTATATGGGTTTGAATCTTCATCTAAAGTTCGACAATATCTTGACCCTTGCATAACTAATAACTTGACCCTTACATGAAATATTAAAATCGAAGTTTTGCTGGTTGACTTATAAGTCCTTATAATAATAAGTACTTATAATACTTATATTAATAAGTACTTATAAGTCAACCAGCAAAACTTCGATTTTAATATTGCATGTAAGGGTAAAGTTTCATCAATAGGTATATAACGCCTTTACTACTTGTATGTACGCAGTAACCACATCCCAGATGATTGAACAGTTGTTATATCACGAGCAACCGCGAATAGGTGGTTCCTGATATGTTGGCAGTGAGGTACGAACGTATGTAAGGGCCAATTTGCTTTGAAATATACCGTTTTGAAAACTGTTTCCTTACAACGGTATCTAACGCACTGAGGTGTGGCTCTGGTGTGAAAAAGTTTAAATTACCTTGAATAAATAACGCTGATGCCGCATTATCTACTCTAAAGCACATTATTAAAGGAGGATTTATAGGTTTTACTGATGTATTACACGAAACTAGCGAAAAACAAAGTTCCTTTTGTTGAAAAAGAACCATCCATTAATTTTATCACGGAGTTTTCCCTCCCTCTAAAGTAATTTGATAAGTTTTGGGTAAGTTAAATTGCACCACATAACTCGGGTAAATGTGTTGAGTTTCGTGGGGCGGGGCGAAATGGAGGGGGATCGATGGGAGATAAGTTTTGAAGGAAGGTTCAGATGGGTTTTTGGATTTATGGATGGGATGTATTGTTGAACTAGTTCCATCCCCTCTGCCCCTCCCCTTTCAGTCTCCACTCACAATGCTATATCCAACGCTACGTAAATCACATCCCATTTCCACCAGCACAGAATTAAGCCACATATCACTCCCACCCCTCCTCCACGCGGGATTTATGCTCATACGCACTCCACACAAATACAATAATAACAAGTAGCGCCCTTTTCTAGGGATGGCTGTCGTTGCGAGAAAAAATTATCATGTAGTGGATTTCCCTAAGGAAACTAGGTATATGAACATTTTTAATTCGAAAAACTGGAAGGTAGGTATACACCCGGCCAGCTCCATACCTATGCTTTGAATCTCTGTAGTTTTCTGAACTCCCTGGGAATTTCGTAACACTAGATTTATTGGTACAGATAGTACCTGGTAGGTACATTCTCCAACTGTACCTAATCAATTTGGGACAAACTAAGAAAATAAATCTGTAGGTAGCCCAATTGGTGAATTTTTACGTACAAGCAATAAAGAAGTGAGAACCATCCAAGTGTGTGAGTCCTCTACAATTTATGCGAAAAAATTGGCGATCTTCTTCAAAACTTTGGGAAACAGTTGTCTAATTTAATATACCTAGGTGTCTCACTTCAAGGAAAATTTGAAAATATGTGAGTCAAACAATGAAATATTTGAAGATATTGTCTTTTAATAAATTAAATATTTGAAAAAATGTGAAACTAAGGTATGTGTCCAAAAAGTAAACGGAAAACACATCTAGGTGAAACTCATAGGGGTGAGCATGTAGCCTAGAAAAATATATTTGTGAATACATACGAATCCTATCCCTAGTCATACCATTAAGAGTTCTACGATAAATTATTTGAAAAACATCTTTCTTTCTTGTAGGATCCAACATGATTGTGTAGGTCATTGGAATGTAGGCATAAATACGGCGAACAAGCTCCAAACAACCAGTAAAATGCAGCTAGATAGGACCGGCAATAACACAAACCCCTGTATAATATTAGTTAGTTCAAATTTGAAATTTAGTTCGAATTTGAACTGTGGTTAAAAAAGTAATGAGTTCCACTTTCAAAATCAAATTGAAATTTTGTTGTACCCGAAACGGAGATTCTTCCCATCCAAAAAAAGAAAAAAAAAAGATTTTCCGGAGTTATGAATTCTACTTTGCGAGCAGTCAAAAGAATGTAGGAGGCCGGTGCTAGGGTGCCCCGAGTGACAGTGGAAGATCGCGTGATTGATGAACGTCTGCCCTGACTCTCTCTCCATGCGTCATCGTCATATCGAAATGTTCGACAACCGGTGAACATTATTTCTGAGAGCCCTCGTACTAGATCATAATCAGAAACTGAGCCAACACAATATCATTATTAAGGGCCTACATAAATCATTTCTGGCAGCCCAATCAAGTTAACTCGCTGACCAGGTGATATTTTTTTCGGGTAACGGAGAGTTCATTTCTCTTGCTTCGATAACAAATCGTAGCTGTATTTTTGCTTCACATAGTTTGATTTTTTCTCCAAAAAGAAAAATACCTATATCTTCAGTGATTCAATCTATCGCAACACTCATCGCAGTATTATTAGATTGTATTCGCTCTCAAATTTGGAGATTATTAGGTATATATATGCTAGGAGTTTCGCGTTGATGCATCATGAATTGAATTTGGGAGCATACAAAATAAGTAAGTTCCCAATTCCTCCACGATATCTGAGGAATGAAAATTTCTATCAACAATGAGTGATGGATATTTGGGTACTTAGGTAGATGGTTTTCATGCCTGCTGTTTAACAGTCTCACCTCAACATAAATTTAGAAGGAGTGTGAAAATTATTATTGAAACCGAATAAACTGCGAAGCACCCAAGCATTAAATGAATAAGGGACTTTATCGGTCTCTTAAACGTGTAAGATCGTAAATTGTTATTTCGCTATCGTCGTACAAATCGTATTCCAGAGACTTATTAATTTCACGGTGTGTGAATTGAAGGTACCAGCCTCCTCTATCTGCTTCGTGACAGACTGGCGATTTCTTCGGTATAGTTTTATTCGATCAAGGGATCGGACACAACTTCTCACGTGAAGAAGTCAGGTGTGCTGCCACCACCACTACCAACTCTACTTCCCATAGAGGAGGAATGCGGTCCGCGGTAACTATTTTGCCTGGTCCCTCATCCTTCGTGACGTGGGAGCCATCTCTTCTCAAGGCAGAGACCAATTTGTCACATTCCTTCCTCTTTCGGGACCTATCCGAGGGGAGCCTGAAATTATTTCGATGAAGTGGGAACATCTCGTGATTATTATTGAAGATGAAGGTGGTTGACCTCACACCGTTTTAGTACGTTCATCGCATTATGTGCCATCATCCTCATCTCAGAGAATATGAGTAGGTATACCTATAAGCTGTAAATATGATATTAAATATTGGAACAGAAATGTAAATGAGAAAGAGAAATCTCGATTAGTTCTGATAACAATACGGAAGGATGAGGAGACGAATATTCATCAATTTCAACTGTCCATGAACTGATTCTGTCTAGAACCTACTGACCACTTTCAGTTCATAAAACTGTTTAACAACCTTTGTTGGAGTTCATGAACAGTCCCGCGCAATTCCGCACAGTTTTTCACCACGTCAGTCCCTAACTCAGGTTTGCTCAGTTCTTGAACTGTTGAACCCCTCTAGGATCGGGTAATAAACTCGACCCGAAAGAAACCCTCCGTAACAGAACTCGAACAACAACAAAACTCAAAGAACCAGCCTTGTATAGGTTATTGAACAGAAATGTACCTAGGTCCTACCTAGGTTCTTGAACTGAAATTTGGTCAGCTGATACCGTGCTTGGATAGTAGGTATGCTTCCTGAAACTGTTTCCAATTACGTTTAAATTTTTATGGGAACAAAAAATGTAGATGCCTACTATAAGTTGTTCATGTCGAGCCTATTTTTATATAATGTGGGTCCCTATCACGAAAACCCTATAAGTTTTTTCGTAGTACCTTGAAAATAATGGAAGTGCACGAAATAAATGCGTAAATAGCTGTGTATTTATCAACCACTTATTAACTGTCTTCTACATTATTCAACTTATGAATACATATAGGTTGGACTATTGCGGGACAATAAATCATAATTCATTTGAACAAAATGCAAATTACACGTCTATGGCGGCGTTCCGATTCGGGAAGGCTTAAATGGAATCCGGGATAAATCCAGTATCATATTAACTTATATAGGGGAGGGGAAACTGTGTAAGTATTACGATGAGTAACAGTATTTATTTAGGTATGGTGAAACATTCCGTACACTTTGCTCAAAACCTGGGTGTTTGTTCAAAACCGTCTAGGTGTGTAGTTAGCTATTCCTCAATTCAGCGACTCGGGGCCAAGACAAATAGAATGTCGAGGGGTGGAAGAGAGGATGTTCGCTTCCAGAGATAACAGAGAGTTTCTCGCAAGTAAAACCAAGTTGGCAACAAACATTGGTTAATGTTATGCAAGTTGAACTTCTATAATAATCCGTTAATAGAAAGTCGGAGGTCGTGGCAGGTTGAACCCCACTGTTGTGAAAAACTGTTTAAGGACAAAATATAGGAATATAGAACATGTTAGTTCGTTGAATTAGTTAGTCGACTAACACAAAACAATAAGAGTATCAACCAACGAAATTCATACGTCAAGAAGGGCCACACCAAAATCCCCGAACTGCTCCCGATCCACCACCCTGAACAGCCCGAAACACCAACGAAATTTCTGATTGGTTGAATCACTCCATCGGTTCGTGTAGTAATGCAAAAATGCGTGCCCACAAACAGACACCGGCCAGGAGTTCGGGTTCAATTTCGACGGAATTGTGATCGAGATGGTCGAAAATGGGGAATTCGGTCGTTTTACATAAATACAGTGAACTTTGTAGAAGAAAAACAGACGGTAGACCTATGGTTCTAGAGTCAGATCATTTAATAATGACTAATTTTACGCCATTCAACTCCGAAGCGTAACAACGAACATTTCATCCTAACATGCAACCACCTAGTTTCCCTCGAAGGTGCGATATCTGTTCAAGATCCACGTGACACGTTCAAGACCCACCTAACACTCGAAGGAGCGATATTTTCTCCGCAACGATTTTTTATACCGTGACGGGAAAACAATTAAAACGTCGGGTTAATCATTATTGAATGATTACAAGGTCTGGTAACGAAAACTTAAGGCCTGATAGTACTAGATAGCACTACTAGTACTTAATAGGTAGGTACTAAGAACACATCATCCCGAATGTCGGGTTAGATGGAACGTCTGAAAGATCCCTGGAAACCTAGCAAATAATCGTTTGAACTGAGGTTCCCTAAGGAATCCAAAGTTGGAGTCAATCTTGGAGGATCTTAGAGGGCTCAATGATCGAAGAAGAAGACATTCTTCTCGTGGGGGTTGAGAGGGAGAGGGTTGGTAGGTGATAGGAAATAATCACATCGTTCATAATATGATTTAACAAATTCGATAGTTGGGGAATATTTACAAATGACGAGCAACCATTATTCTCCAACTCCCTTATTTGGTAGTTATCCGCATATCTTGATCTGCTTGGAACACCCGTCTCACTGAATGTGCTAACAGGGTCATTTGGACCATTCTAAGGAAGGTCTAGCTACATGCAGCTATTAAAGGATTATAATACCGCAGAAACAACTTGAGCACCACAACTAATGTTTGTTTCGTGTCTGTTAGGAACGTTTTGTATGATTTCCCCCACTGTTGCAAACTTACCAAAAGCCCCACTTTGTGAGGATATAACATAGTTAAGATTCCACGCAAGAACTACACTCTCGAAAACAAAGGGACAATGTAACAAAAATGCACCATATTACAGTCTTTCAATAATGAATTTGAACTTGCCCCTAGCTTTAGTCTATTGTGCCTACCTAAAACTACTTTATATACCCAATTGAACAATCTAAATTTCATCAGAGTTTTCAAAACGGATCTTTTGATAAACAATATTTTTCTTCAAAAAACATCAAGCGAAAAGACTCTCGTCGAGATTTTTTTCTCAAACCCGTGATGAAATGCGAAACCGCTTCTCCTTCAAAGTGTCGAGGGTATAATGCTAATTATTTATTCAACTACTCAAATTAAGTCTCTTTATTCCAAAAAGGACTTAAGTACTCGAGAGCAGCGTTAGTAACACCATTGAGCATTTTAAAGCGGCTTTGCACCCAAGATAATTTGTTCGTTCAAGTTTTCTCACCCCCACACCTCTCATCCCTCTCCCTTTTTCTTCAAACTTCACACCAACTTGCTTCTGCGCCTCCTATTCGGGTCCACTGTTTAGCATTCATTGTTAGACGTAAATTAATTTATCAAAACCTCTTTTAAACAAAAACAGAGTTTTATTCAAGTTTCCTTCCGAGTAGATCTTTATTCGCCGGCTATCTCTCGCAACTTTGTGTCCAGATACAAACAATAAATAACTCATTCGTTTTGTCGAGTTATTCCGTTTGATATAGCTGTCCAACGGTAAGGCTGGCTGTCCTAAGTGCCGAAACAACTAGCTACTTCGATTAACAAAGAAATAGAACTATTGTCGTCCGAATAAAACAGGCGGGACTGAATTTCAACTACTGCTTGATCATCATTATCATAACTGAACTATTATAATCGCACAGGGCTTATTTATTCGTGCATCGTATGTATCCATTTCTGTAAGGAAAGCTCCTTAGTTGGTACAGTAACAAATTTAGTTTTGATACTAAGATAAAAAACGTATGAGGAAGAAAACTACATCATTAGACACGAAATAGAGGTGAGTAAATTTACTGAGGCTATCAGCTGGATTATCACGTAGATTTTTCCATCTCAGATGATAGTAGAAAGTATTTGCCATTTGCAGCCCACTTCCTCTTCCCATCCTTCTAACATCCTCTTTCGATCCTCCAGGAAGTAGACTAACCCCGTGACCCCCCCGAGACGACTTGGGTTCTCAGGCTCCCATCAAGTAGGTCAATGAGAAGAAATTCCTCTACGGCTCATTATTTCCCGAACATTGGAAAATGAGAAATGGAAGAGAAGTAATAGGTAAGCATAATTTATCCATGATAATAAATATACCTATTAGTTTACTATCCTCCCACCAATTTCCATATCCCATTACCATCAAGTTCACGTGTGTCAACGAGCATATAATAATTTGTGGGGAAGACGGATACTTTTCTCTGCACTATAGTGTAACTAACAGGAAAGAAACGCATAACTCTTTCATAGGAGAACAGCGGTTCTGATTTTTCCTCGATTTTGCAATGCTTGTGATCATTTATGACTATGAAAATTATCAAGATTATAGATCAAGAGATTATCGGTTCAAGATGTAAAATCCCATTCGTGCTCTATTCCCTGGAAGGAATCAACATAATGCTGGAAAAAGACCTACCTACTATAAATAACGATGGGATGGTGGAACTGATGTTATTTGGGCCGCCCTCAGTTCCAAGTAGCAGTGGTTTATAATGAGCTTTTGTGGGTTTGTTTACCCAGCTGATCTGATAGGCAGAGCAACCACGCGATATCCACTCTTACCGGACTTTTCACAAAGTTCCTTCTTGATTTACTTAGGTAACCTATTATAGTCAAGAATACCAAGGGTTACAACGTTGCACTCTCCTCAGGCGGACCGACACGTCTGTTCCTCTACCACACCTGCTCTTCAGTAGCACAAAACCATCGTCCCTGCCTCACCCACAATCATTACGGTTGTACAGCAGGAATCAACACGATAGCATGGTGGAACTGATGTTATTCGTGCTGCCCTCAGTTCCCAGTAGCAGTCGCTTAAAAAATGTGACTAATTTGGGATTATTTGCATCACCAAGATGTACATTACCTGATGTAACCCAAGTAAGTATACAAAATGGTTAGATAGATCTCCAACTCAATATTTGTATCTATATATAGGTATCAATACATATCCTTGATGAGGATTCAAATTTCCAGAACAATATTCTTTGAGTCGAAGTTTTCACGCAAAAGAATAACTTCCACCTAATTCCAAATGCGTCCATTCTTTGTGGTGAAAGAAGTGGAACTTTTAAGTGGAATAGGAGTGGAGAGAGCCCAGGGTGTAATCGTCTTAAAAGTTGCCATAACTCTGTTTCATATTTCACCACGTTCTCCGCCATTAACTTGCATTACAACCGGCGGGAGCGCCCCTATCACTTAATAGTCCTTGAATGTCTTCTATCCGATTTATGCAGTTTTCGTGGCAATTTTCCTTGGTATGGTTGGCGGAAAAGGAAGCAGTCATCTTCACGCTAAATATATCTGATAGAGTTTTGAATACTTCTTGAAGACTCCAGTTGGATTCTTGAAAAGTTACACACTCTCAAAGTGTTTTAGAACGAAGATAGGAACCTACATAGGTACACAACTAATTGAATTTTGATAACGTAATGTGCAATGTGATATTCTTGATCCGCCCACTGTCATCGATTATAGTTATTTGAATTGAATAAGGTACATTACAAAACCATTCGCACAAATCAGAGAATTTCCGAATTACAAATTTTGGAAATAAAATCGTGGTAGAAATGCGGAACAACGATCAACGGTGGTCATGACTTTGAAGAAGCTATTGAAAAAACATATGGAGATGACAATGGTTAGAAAAGCTGGAATACAAATGAATTCCCACCCATAATAACATGATAAATGTGAATTATACTCACATAGGTTATAGATCGTTTCCTTTTGAGAGGCAATTCCAAGCTCCAATATTCACTGTCGACCAAAGTAGGCAGAAGAGCTTCCTCACATAGGTGTGACATTTTTCTTGAGAGGTCGATAGAGGACGAGGTCGAATTTTTCAGGTCATTTTTTTCACTTCTAACGTTTTCGGAGGAGAGGGTGATACTAATAATCCAATTGCCATTAAATCAATAGAATCCCTAAAAAAAAGGCATCCCTTAAAAATGTTTGACAAACAGTATGCGTTATAATTGTATTATTACGCTGAGGACACTTCTGAATTATTGTGCAAGTTGGTTTGAAACTAAAATAAATTATGAATGACCGATACTCGGTATTTTCTGTGAGAATAGTACACAGCTCTCATGAGTGTTGAGTGTCTACATGGACTTGGTTATAGAATTTCACGGTTGTGAGCAGTAAAGCGACACCGGACGTTTAACGCGTGCAGCGGTATTCTTTCTTGAGGAGGCCATCATCACTTAAATGAGCTCCTTGGATGTACTCAGTTTTTGCTCAAAAGGACTCATGAATGTTTCTCACACAGGAGGTATGTCATTCAAACTTCAACGTACATACTTAAAGGTACCTGAATACGTACCTGTGGACGGTTTTATACACTATTCTACTCCGGGCGAATAACGTAAGTAACAAATTATTCTACTCTTACATCATGCATATTATGTGCCTACGTGCAAGAATTACGAATCAAGCAGACACACGAGGTGAGATCGGGGGTACATGAAGGATAAGGGGATTGAAGAGGATGAACATTATCACCTCACCGGTTTTATAAACACATTGAACGATTAGGTAAGTGATCAACAAGTTCATTGGATTTATTAATGAGTATGTTCCCAAAATCGTCTTCAAATCGTATTGATTCATACCTTACGATTTATAGGTACAACATAATCCAGCTCAACAAAGTTGAGACTCATTTTAAAAATTCAGTCGGGCATGTGGTGTTTTCGGTAAGCTTAAATTACAAAGGAAACAAACCTAATTTGAACGACTTCACTTTACTTACATAATCACGAGTAGTTATCAGGATCATGAAATGGCTTGACGATTTTTTTGGCATCCCCTTCGGCGTTAATACCGATGTATTCATCCACTATGCCGTTGCTCAAGCAGCTTTGAGGGTCTAAACTTTACGGCTTTTGCCATTACTTCAATTTCAAAACCCAACCGGTTGTACCATAACGCGATAAATGTATCAACCTCCAAGTAATATAATATTGCAAAAAGTTTTTCCCTCGAGTTTTTGTTGTTGTTTACATTGACGATGTGCAGAAGGTGAAACCTATGGGTCGGGTGCAATTAGAACCGGAAACCCGGACTGTGAAAGAACGAACATTTAATCGAGATTGATTATCTGTATGGATCTTTTGATCTCAATTAAAAGTTTCGAAGCTTCAGGCTCATTAGAAAATGTACTGGGTTTCTATGGGCCAGCCCCAGGAGGAGGGGAATATTCATAGGTTAAAAGCCGAAGCTGCTAATGTACAGTCTGTTTCGGTAATTAGGCTACATTAGCGCGAACATGAATAAGCTCTCAATGAATACATTCGTATTACTGGCACTTCAACGTTTTCGCCCCCGGATACATAATTGAGCGTTGGGACGAGTTCTCGACGTAGAATCAGAGTACCTAACCCTTTCTCGCCTAACCCTAACTCGCTAGGCTATTTTATAGTGAAGTGCTGAATTCAGACCATTTGTTTATAGAGTCCACTCATCGTCATTGTTTTGCACCATTTCGTTCATTCGCGATTTGAAAACATTTCATCGTTCACTATTCAATCGTATACCTACAAGAATGAAACATACATTCCATTGTGTACATGGAGTTGTTCATCGTTCGGCGTTAACAGAATACACACTTGATGAAAATTCGATTGACGAAATCAAAGATATTCTTTGGAGTATACTCCGTGGCAAGAAATTGGCCGGATACCGATAGGCAGACACATAATATATATATATATATATGCTCAGTAACAAACTATGTATACACACTGTAATTGCACACATGGAATGGAAATGAATTTCGGGAGAATATAAAACTCACAAAATGCTTCCTAGTAAACATTTAAGTTTAAGAGGGCAGTTTCTCGATTTTTTACGATCGATTCTAAGTAAATCAAACTTTTAGAGTTTATCGTGCAATATTATCCCCATGGACTCGTATTTCTCACGAAATTCAATGGCGTCTGCGCATAGGTTAGAATTTTCTACTTTTGACCTCACACTCAAATTTAATACCCTCAAAAACCCATAATTGCCTATTTTCAGCTGTAAATTTCGCCAAGTTTGGCCACAAAACGTAGTAACTTCTGGGCGTTGAAGAACACTGGTCGACGATGACTCTATTGCTATCTCGCCAGCATTTTCAGGCTAATATACAATAGAAACGGTATAACCAATGGGGAACTGGCATGGTTATTTTTTATTTTGTATTTTTATAAATCTGAGTGAGGGACTTCCAAAAAGGTGCTATATGAGGGGTATCTGACTCTTTCAACCCGTTTTCTGGTTAAACCAGCCGTAATTTTAAGCTGAAAATTGGCACCAGGAGGTTTGCAAGAGCGCTAAATCAGATTTTGAGGTTCAAGATGCCAAATTCCTACCCATGCAAGTTCCCCATTCACGTAGGTATATATTTCTTTCTCAATTGACTGAGGATCGAGAAAAGAACTACATTGAAAAGGGGCTCCGAACAGATTGATTCCATTTTCCTATGATTACTTGAGAGGGATACTTACGTGGTGGAAAAACGTAATACCTACGTGGATGGATTGGGTAAAGTTAGGCAAAAGACTGATAGTTATACCGATGATGGAGTTCGCCCTTCTCTTCTCATGTTGTTTGCTTTCGGTTCTGATGGTCTCCTTCCATTAAAAGAAAATTTCGATTACGAGTGGGGGAGAAGAGTTTCCACTGGACACGTAAACGCATTATTGAGAATTAGGGTGATTTTATCATCTAGATGCGTATATAACAACTGGCATACACCAAGCGGCCCCTCCCAGAGTTACTATGACTAATTAAGATGAACTCAGGATTGGGAGAAGATAATCACAGGTGGTCAGAAGAAAGCCATAGAGTAGAGATTAGTTTTAATAACAATCTTGCGGTGGGGGTTCCACCGGGAAGGAATGGTAATTATGTTTGAAGGAGCACCACAAAGGTACACTCCACACTTGACTATAAAAAACTGGTGTCGGAGAGTCAGCCTTCAGCCTTGAACCTCCAACATTACAATCCGGTTCGAAACCCCCTCTTCATCCTCGCCACCCTCAACACTACCTTATTCCTCTTCACCCTATTCAACTATCTTCTTCTTTTGTACTTCTTCTTTCGCAGCGTTTTCATACATCTTCCACTAGGTACCTCAGTCTTTTTCACCCGCTTAGTAAAGTAAATGGAAACAATTCTCAATGTCACAAGAATAACAATTATACAATATAAACAATTACCATGTAAACCGTTATCTATTAATAATGTGCTCTACATTGTGGGACACTCAAACATTGTAACATAATATTTGAACTACCCCGAAGTACTTATGGCAAATGTAGAAGGCGGTGCCTGAAACGAGACGATGGTTGATTTTTATCAACTACTAACGATGGAGTTCCGAGGCAGCTCAACTCGGTAAGCTCAATTAAAATACGAGTTAGAAGTGGTATCCATTCCCTGGATTCCTCCGCCCAATTTATAGAGCGAACCAAGGATGAAATAATTTGATTGGGATTTTTTGGTGATTTGAAAGAATCAAAATGATTTAGGAGTATATCAACAGTAGGTATAGATAGTTTTTGTTTACTGGCGGAAATGTCGCAAGTAATTGAATTACGTCGAGGCTGATGTGGTTTGGATAGATACAAGACATAGACTGTCTATATTAATATGTGACTATCATAGCTGTGTACCTATTTCTGCACAATGATTTGAATAATGAAATTCTGCGTATCTATTTCGTTTTATTA
>JAEMON010000010.1:22998159-23009155 GCA_030264115.1 Lygus lineolaris
GTTATTGTAAGTTGTAACGTTGCCTGGGAAATCGATAATAAAACAAACAATTAAATACCGAGAACGTTTCCAAAAACATTGGTTTTGTATTTTTTGAATTTTTGTGATTGCCCTTACATACTGTGCTCTGGAACGTCGCTAGACAAGAATACAGCATCACCAATTTTGGATATTCAAGTTCAAATCCGTGAATGATAGGCCATTCTTAAGACTGGTTATACCATAAAGATTTAAATTGTTGGTCTTGTAATAAAATATTTGAACCCTTTGTTTAACATCGTACTAAATAATTCGGTTTCTGGAAAAGTATGTGACGTTATGCTTTAGTTTGTAACAGTTGGGAAACACGAGCAAAAAAAAACAAAAAAAAAAAAAAAACTACAATGTGGTTCCAAATTAGTCGGTAAATAGTAAATACGTGTTCTGTGCATGTTGTTTGACTTAGAAATAAATATGCTAGGCGTAAGATTGGACAATTGGAGTTAAAAGAAACCGTATGCGTCTTTGATACCTACCAACCTGCTAATTCCACTACGTTGAACTAGGAAAATTTGGGGTGATGTGGCTTCCCAAAAGCTGGGGAGGGGGGGGGGGGGGGGGGGGGGGGATGGAAAACTTACCCAATATTTATATTTTTTTCTTCTCTTCGTTGTCCCAACTTCCACCTCAGTACCTAGTCTGGGAAAGTAATCGGCATTATGTTATCGGTCCACCTAACAAATATAATGAAATTCCCTACTTGGAAGACATTTTACAATGTCGAGGTAAGAAGAGAAAAAAAACCCACGAAATTGGTAGGTACCTACACAAACCCAGAAGTTGGAGATATTGAAGATTTAATAATACAAAAACTCTACAAAGTAGTTTCCCTACATTCTTTGCAATGGCTCCAAAATTATTGGTATGCGCAGTGCGATTCCTGGAGTTTAGTATTTTTTTCCATAGTGTTCTCCGGCAAAATATAGTGGAGAGAGCTTATTTATTATTGCTACCGACAAAACTACTTACTCGTTAACAAGAGAATTTAGAAAGACATAAAATGTCGATATTATAACTGCATTTTATACCGAGAACCAGTTTGATACTATCTACCCGACGATTGCATGTCCGTCAAACGTTTCCTTGTTCAGGAAATCGGTAATAAAACACACATAAATAAATAAATTAATACCGTGTAACGGTTCCGATACAATAGACAATTCTGGAATTTTTGTGATTAGCACTATTGTGCTACCTAACTACAGTTAATATTAAATAAAATAGTAGTATTTAATTATCATACTTCGAAAAAGCCTGCCTAATTTACTAACTCGTAAAACTAACGAATTCAGAAAAAACGTTTATAACAATATTTTACTGAGAACGAGTTTGATACAACAATATATTAACCGATTGCTTGTAATTATTAGAGAAAAGGAGGAATAGAAGAGGAATGATAATATTGAGTGCATAAAAATCTGTTGACGCATCTTTTCATCAATAGCAGTAAATGATGAGCAAAGCATAATAAGTATGGTGATGATGGCTGGAGTGGGGATGTAAGTTTACATAAATTGTTCTACCTCAAAGGAGTAACGAAGTTGGAAAGGTCGGTAACTAGTCGTTTGGAGGCTGGAGAAGAGGAGGAGAGGCATGTCGCTTGTATTCGACATTCTTTAGAACCGGTCTTAAGATGTTGAGATCATCTCCTACAAACCAAAGAAGTGAACAGTTACCTGCAGGGAACTATTCCTCCCAGCTCTCATATCTCCTATCCAAAGGCCATATTATAAGGATTATTGGGCTGATTCCAATGAAGCTTTCTCAAAGTAGGAATCGGCACTGATGTTCAAACTAACCAGAGAATAATATTGCCGTTAAGCAATTATACGATAGTTCCATTAAAATTCTATATTCAGCCCTTTAAAAATAAATGTATACTTGGATCATCTCCACAGGAAAATGTTTAATAAAAATTGACAATTTTTGCACGCTTTCTACTTTCCTCAGCCCACCTGAAAGGTGAAAGGAAAGTATCGCAATAAGCTGAGAACCCATTTTTTGGAACACCTCCTTAGAATGGGTCTGATCGACATCTGATCCATTTTCTTCATGCTTCTACATTTTGAAATTCACGGTGACTCAAAGCAGTCTAGTTTATTTAATTTCTCTTACGAGAATTTGACTTAACTAGACTTGAAAACTAGAAAGTCAATTGGTAACCTTGAGAGACTTGTAAACAGCAATTGCGTCCCACATGCAAGACAATGAAAAGACTCCCCAAGGAAGAAATACTACACAATGATCCTCATATACCATTCCTTTGAAACACCTCCGGCGACGAAAAGTGACAATGATATCAATAATAAGAACATATTGAAGGAATACCAATGAAGCATGAACTCGTTTCTATTTATTATATTCTGAATGATATAGTGCCCACTGAACAGAACGAGGATGCGGATTGACGTGATGAATGAAATGTCGAGAATACAGATTGATGAGGTCGGACGCGTAAAGTGTAATTTAGGTGGCATGTGTTGAGATGGGATGCAATCTAAGGACTTTCCCACGGCTGGCCGCTTTGATGAAGGAAGGCTTGCCCTAAACGAGACCCCAGATGTCACTTAGGTGCAACATCAACGTAGGTTAGAATAATTCTTATAGAAGGACAGCCATTGGATAGTATCGAGTGAATAATATCTGCTCATCCATCATTGTAATAAACAATAATGAGGTGTTCGTTCAATAAAAATAGGTGGTGGGAGTATGAAAGGAAGTGCTACTGAGAAATCGGGTTCGCCATCCATAGGCCATCCATCTCTTTCTCGAACATAAATGTCCGTTTTCGATCATCTTAAAATTAAAAAATATAATAATCTTAAAATTACGGGTTTCTAGACACTTATTCTTCGTTAACAGAATTAAATATCATAATCTAATATAAAATAATCGTTAAATTATTAAATATCGATATACTCGTAGGTTGGACGTTCCAGAAAATTAGGATTATTTACAGCTTGGGCACTAATTGTATTGGAGAAAATACGAAAAATACTGATCCCTGTTCAAATTTTTGATCGACATGGCATGTCGATTCGGGTCATGAAGGGACGACTCTTTTTTTGTGATTATTTTCAATAATGAACCTTTGAATCGAGCACGAAAATGTTTTTTTTAACCCCCCTACATACAAATTTGATGCTGCACGTTTCAAGATGCGTAGAACCCAAAAGTCGAATGGGGAAAAAATCGTCTGTCCGCCGTACGCGGCACTTGGCTTAGTTACAATGGAACAAAATTAATGACATTTGTAAACCGGCCCCCATTTGTAGTCTAGGTGTGTCCCGATGCTTGGCGTCACCGACAGTATTCTCGAAGGGGTAGAAACTGGGGAATGACTTTTTTCGAAACGCCTTAGCTCGGAAATTTCAAATAGAAAGCTGTAGTTTTCCATTGATTTCAAATAGATCACAATTGAGGAGGTAGCTGTAACAAAGGCGGTTGTGCCAAAACCACGTTTTGAGAGACAGCGCTCCAAAGTTTTCATCTAGGTGCCGAACATTACCAGTAATGTCTAGACTTTCGGCAATTCATTCCATCTATTTCCACATTATTCATTAGTGAATTCAAATAATAATATTAATAATGAAGTTTACGTTTTCAATAAAAAATATCTCGTGAGAACCAACACTATGTCTTACGCCCTTTATGCGGCGACACGCCTCTCTTGCAGAGATTGTCAGTTTCACTCGTGTTCTTCGAGGTTTTTGGTGTAAATTTTTGGTGTATAATCGGAATCAGTGCGAAATTCCCTATAAGAATCACCTACCAAATTGGTTGAAGTGATTATTTGAAAATTCGTTCATCAACTAACGCTGCATGATCGGAACTTTAAAAAAAGTAAAATATTTGTAGTTAATTTGATTGAAGATCAGTCTTTAAGAGATATATACAGCCTTTTCCTTAGATATTACTTAAAATCACAGCAACGCTATAAAAAAAACGTGATGATCACCCATTCTCCACAAAGAGGGCGGCAAAACACCATTGCTAAAACCGATCATACTTACGAAACAATAAATATTGGATCGAAACCAAAACTTTTGGGTACATACTTCTTACATGAGACACATAGGAAGCATTGAAAGCGTTTTCTGCAAAAAGTGTGGATGGGACGATCCGCCCCTTTACCAGCCACCTCCTTGAAAAAAAATATCGTACTCTATTCCAAAGGTTCATTAGGTATTGCAAATAATAAACCAACATTGAAAAAGAAAACGAAAAGGAAAGAAATTTCTGATCTCAAAAGATGTTCAATTTAGGCTTTTCTCCCTTGTAACTTTTACCGTGTTAAACAGTTTTGACTGCAATCTACAAAACGTAGTAACAACATGTCCTTCCAATTGTGAGGGTAGGTATATGAACAAAGTAGAAGCTCTAATGATATTGTATCTAACAGAAATTCGTCAGCGCAATTGGCCATCATAATTTATCATACAGAATTTAATATTTCTCTGAGCGAAAAAGTCGAGGAAGAATTGTGTTCGGCGAATAGGTATGTGTTTTCTGAGAAGTGTTTCCAAGAAAGCAATATGTATGTAGGTGATGAACATTCAACATGACCTTTTCCTCCAAGGCTTCGTTCCTATTGGAAAAACGGATATAACCAGGAAAGAGAAACAAAAATGAAATAGATGATTTGTGAAGGAATGACGGAGTGGAAAGAGGTTCCAGTGGTGGCAGGGGGGGTGAATATCGGATCGATACACCGATATTGAGCAAAACCCTTTCCAACATGAAGGAAAGGGTGAGAGGGGAGACGGTAGAAGTTCAGAATGTACATCAAACCTGATTTCAAATGCCGTGGCTTAGCACAGTAGAGTTGAGTCGCATAAAGTTTTTCCCGATATATTTCAGTCTTCCCCCTCTGCACCGGCACCTTCCACTGGAAAAGGAATGGCTCGGTGGTGGTGGAGGGGGGGGGGGGGGGGGGGGGGGGGGGGGGGTGGCAGAGTTTCTAGATGTCTAGAGCGTATTAAAGCATAAATCTGAAAAGCTTTCCGCGGAACTTAATAACGATTTCTCGAATATATTCCTGGAGTGAGAGAGAACGAAAAGGCAACTACTGGATTTATGCGACTTGTAATAGCCGTCGACGTTAAACTATGCTTTATGATGACTTTGGAAAAGTGAAGGCAAGAGCTGTAACTGCAAGGGAAAGGGTTGAAGGAAAATTTGAATCCTTCAAATGGGGAAACACGGCAAATCGAGTCACATTGTTTATTTTTCGGACATGTTTACGGTTCCCAGACCCCAAAGTTTTGATTAAGAATTTCAACTCTGGACGATCAAGTTGGCTCAAGTCGTTTATAACTATTATATTAGGGAGGGGGAAGGAGACTCCAAAACTCATTTAGCTTCAAAGCTGGAACTTGGGACATTTTCTTGTAGAAGTTATCTATCATTCATTTTGCGAAAGAGAAAAACGGTGAGCAGGAAACGTTGTTTTATTCGGATTGGATCATTATTCATCTTTATCACGCATTCAATATAAAGCGCACTAAATTCCCAAGTTGGTTACTTCGCCCCCTCTCTTACAGCGACCTGCTAGTCTCGCATACAAAACAAGGTTGTAAACCCCCAGATAACGACTGGAATGAAAAATTATTGTTACCACAGTTGTAGCAACTATAGGATGCAAAAAAAGGAAGAAAAAACCTTCAACTCTGCATCCAAAGCCAACAAGTTTTTTTCCTTCCTGCAGCAAATCTCATAACTCCCCTGTCCGCTCATTTGGACGCTTTGATAATATTTTTCGAGCGCCACTCGCATGCAACAGAGACTCTCGCAATACTACAATAGCAATTTTCTTCGTTTGAAGAAGAGTTTCATAACCCAGTGCATATCATAATATTACTTCCATAAGAGGGAAACGGCCGATTTATATATACATTTTTTTCATGGGGATCAAATAGCTTGAAGTTGTTGTTTGTTGCACATTCGAAGTTTCTTGAGGGATTTACTACTGGAGAAGAATCTTGTTCGTATTTTCATCAAGCTACATATTTCGATAGTGGTTTTTTAATAACTTACTGCAATGTAGTTCAAGAGGAACTCTTGATGAGTATGATTTCCCTTACCTGAAACAGAATACATAATAGAAGATAATCAATAATGAAGTAAATTTGTCGATCGGTCAGATGAAAAGTACGAAACTTGTCTATAAACAACCTTGTTTCAACTATAATAACGAAGTTAAGCTAACTACAATATTTTGCAGCTACCTACCTCTGACAGTTACTGACAGTTTTTTATGTCTCGTGACGAAATTATTTTTTGTACGAGTTTTGTTTCGTTGTGAACAGGTTCATGTTCTAAGATGTTGGAGATGATTTTTAATGAACAATGACCGTTTAGAACAAATGCAAACATGACAACAACAAAAATCCCTTTAACTGTCATAAAAGTTGGATGAAAATTGTGGAAGTTATTCGTGTGACAAGGAAGAACGGACCGACAAACGAACGGACGGGCAAAAACGTAACCATTATTGTTTGGGAAGGTCTAAAACGTGAAATGCAAGGGGAAATTCTTATTTCGGACGAGGGAAAAACGTTCCACCTCTCAAAAATGAACACGATGCTCCTGCTACCTCGGTAGACTCAGTTTGGGCCAATCTAACGATCCATGATCTTCACGTGGTCTTTAGTAAATGAAATTAACAAATTTCAACACTGTAATCTACCTGGTTCTGCTTCGTTCGATGGAACGGACGGAATATCCAAACGTGTACACAAACGACTGCGAGAGAGGCCGGGAAAAGGGTCAGCGTCGTCGCGAATTATTCATGATGAATGTAACGAATATGTAGTGGTCTTTATTACCCCTCGGCGAAGCTCCACCGCGGACGCCCTCTGTGGCCCAACAATAGTGGTGCTAACGTGGACCCGTCGTAAAGAGTCGAAGGATGATTGATATAGTGGTAGTAATACGTAGCCACGTTGTGTTCTGCTGTTGAAGGAGGTACATAGCTCCTATAACCATAAAATCCATCTCCACTGTCTGCTTTAGAGTTTGTGTTGTTTTTTGTTTTTTAATGGTGAATTTTCCAAGACAACTTTTTCTTCGAAAATTCGCTATTGCAATGGATTCTAAATTTCAGTAATGCAAAATTTCGAAAATGATCTCCATGGAAATCCGTTTCAAACCGTTCTAATACGATTCCTGAAGTTTAACATTTTCCCTATGGATATATATAGGTATGTATGCATGTATACATTTGACACTCCAGACGATTCTGACCCTGGCATCGATCTAAAAAATCCAAAAAATTACAAAAAGCCAATAACCATGCAAGTTTCCCAAGTTTCAGGTTCTCAGGTGAATCCCAACCACAGCAATGGGCGAAAAATCGTATAAAAACCAATTAATATGTAGATGTCCTAATCCCATCGAATTCTACGTGGATGAAACCCGATTATTCAACCACGACACGAAATAGGTAGGTACCTAAGTACCGTGCAGATAATTCAATGCAATTCGTTTATTCATACGGAGGAAATCATAAAGGAAACTTATTTAAAATTCCACATTCCACAATTATGACTACACTAATTGCATTTCCATCCCTAAGGTCATAGACCCGTCCAGGGACTAGTTGACGTTCTTGTAGTACTGTTTTCAGGAAAGAACCATTAATGATAATAATATGCAACGTAGGTAACTAAAGACAGTAATTGTATATTATTCTTTTTTTTTTTTTTTTTTTTTACAATTTTGTTGTTTTTTTCTTTCTGAGGGTTTTTTTATGCACAGAAATTACTTGAATGATTTCACTTAATAAGCTAAAGGATCATACTTTCAGTAAATAAAAAGATATAATTTTAAAAGGTAATAATTTTAAAAGGTAATAATTTTAAAAAGATATACCTATGTTTAGGTACTTTTTTCATCGTACGTATCGGTGAGAGGAAGGTAAAGAACAGCATTTCGGTTTGGTTGTATCTGAGGCCATCCTTTGACTTCCAAGCTGGGGATGAAAAGATCGATACATTTTTGAGAATTAGTCAAAAGCCGTATGACTGAATGACTACTGGATGGGGGGAGGCGGGGGGTGGAAGACAATAATTTATACAACACAGAGTGATCTATTTTTTCCGCAATATCACATATAATAATCACTCTAAAATAGTAATAGCATCTACCGAGATTGTAATCTCGGAAGATACTACAGTATTATTAATACTATTAGGTACTGTATTAGGAATTGTTATAAAGTGATAATTATACGTGCAATATTGTAAAAATGGTATAGAATGATAGAACGAACTAATTATTCTTGTCGTGGAAATTTTGCTGCTACGTTTGACGGAACAGCAGGATGTTACGTCACCCATTAATGCTGAAATTACTCGTGTGACGGTATTTCCGCTACCGATAGAAGTCAACGCTAATACCGTTTATTGAACTATCAACGTGTTTCCTCCTCCTTATTGCTTCCAGCTAGGCTTCGCCCTGTTCTGAACATCAAGTAATAACAGCGAGGAAATCGATAATAGTTAGTATAGAAGTCTTCATCAAGCAATCCAGGAATTCTTCATCGATAGTAGGTTCTGCCATTTGATAATATCTACTTGGACCTACGAGTACCCGTTCCACTATTTTACAATATTCTTAGATAATGAACTGCGATGTGGATAATAACGAAAAGAAGGAGGCTTCACTGAGTCTCCACAGCGTACCTACCTAAGATTTTCTTTCGGTTTATTATTTTCAATACTAACCCCCCCCTCCACCTAAAAATTTGATATTTTAGGTTTCAAGATACGTAGACTGTGCTCAGTTAACATGGACCAAAGTTAATGAAATTTGGTATACCGGCCAAATGGGTCTAGATGTGGCCCGGAGCTTGGCTTTACCGTCAGTTTTCTCTAAGGGATAGAAAATGGGGGATGAAATTTCCACCACGCCCTAGCTCGAAAACTTCAAATAGGAAGATACATATTTTTTTCCATCGATTCTAAATATATCACAATTTCTGCATCGAACGAAACGACGACGAGGATTGTAAGACTAACGGTATGCTCTCTGTATGGACTTAAGGGTTGAACGGAAAGAAATCAGAAACACGATTGGGAATCGCAAATCCTCCCGAGTAGGCCAAAGATCAGCGCTGATCAAATGGAACTTTTCCCCAATTTCACCGAATCGAATTTCTTGTTCACTTTTATAAGCTTACCTAGTTACTGAATTACGTTCAGAAGGACCTACAACTCTACACAAATAATAATTACAGGTAGGTACTAATCGTGCCTATAGGAAATTAGGTAATTATTGAGAGTCTCGATAAGTTTACGTAATATACTCACCATAAAATCATTTATCTACGAAGTGTACCTATAGGTACCGGGAAGTGTATAGGTATTGGGTTGAAGGTAATTATGACGACTATGTCAATCAATAGGATCTTTTTAGATCGGTGGTCTATAAAGAAAAATAATCCAAGGATTATATTCTCCTTCCCACGTCAATGTTATCATCAAATTTGGAGGGTAGTTGGGAGCTTACTCCAAAACAATCACCTATGAATTTCGTCGCGATTGAATCAGTAATAGCTACTGCGCAAGTGCAAAGTTGACATTTGTTGTCATGGGCGTAGCTCAGCACCGACTGGACCAATTTCAGTGAATTTTTCACGGATTACGTGGGTTAGAGCCCTATGAATTTCATCGCTATCAGACCAATAGTAGCGTGTGCGCATGCGCAATCGTGAATTCCCTGAAACTACGATATTTTAGTTCGTAATTGACCTATTTCGCTCAAATTCGGAGGGTGGTTGGAGGTTGACAATTGCATTCGATTTACGACATGACTGTATTTGTAACACCTACTGCACATGCGCAATTTTGAAATGTGTTTCGTAGCCACAACTCCGGAACTAATCGACTAATTTCTATGAGATTTTTAGAGATTTTACAGGGTAGTCTCGTGACGGTCTCCTATCGATTTCATCGCGCATGCGCAAACGGGAATTCCCTGAAACCACGATCTCTCAGTAGTCCCTAATGGACCGATTTAGCTTGTGAAGTTGAGGGCTGATTCCAAGAAAATCACCTACAAATTTTGCCACAATTGGATGAGTGACTGCGCTTACACAAAATTTAATTTTATCGTCACAGACATAACTCCGGAACTATTCTACCAATTTTTCTGAAATATTTACTAACTGATTCTATACGTCCACGTTACAAAAAAAAAAAAAAGAAAGGTATACTGCCCAATCAACTTGGCAGACGTTTTGTGCTTCCGAATCTACCGAAGCTAGCGAAAACTTTGTTTTCACTTTGCAAATCGAAACAAATTTTGTTCTCCAAAATTGAAATTTCCCCTAGCATTTCACGTTTCACAGGTTTCTGAACAAATTTGGTTCCGTGTCAATATGTCTGTCAGTACGCATTTCCTGGTTACAGCCATATCTTCCAGAGTTGTCATCCGATTTTGCTCAAATTTGCAGGGATTATGCAGGTAGGGTACCTTGACGTCCCATATGAATTTCATGATGATTGAATCAACGGTACGCTCTACGCATGCGCTAACGTGAATTCCGTTCACGATTATGTTGGCATTTGTCTAAACGGACAATTTATCAACGCAATCAAGAGCTTTGAACTTACACAATTTTCTCGGACTCGAGGAAGCTATGTGCCGTTTCCACTTGGCAGAGTATTTTTTCTTTAAACGTCTTATAATATTATATGCCTTGAACGTTCCCAGAGCAACTTCATCAAAAGTACCTCAAGATCGTGTCGTAGAATAAGGAAAGAGGGAACGTTGTATTGAATTATTTCCGTTTCTGTCCTGTAAGGCTTTGGATCGACCTCGATTCGTTAGGTTACATAGCTGTGCTAGTCCTGACGGCTAACTTTCTCCTGCCTTGTATTTCTCTATCCTTCACATCGAGAATGATTCCGTTGGATTATTTTCGACCCAATCCCTCGGTGTTATTTTCATTTTA
>JAEMON010000010.1:23043543-23057908 GCA_030264115.1 Lygus lineolaris
AGTAATCAAGGAAACACATCTAATGACTATGAATTAATCGGCTCAAGGAAATGCCAAGTATTTGTCTCCACACCGTGCTTGTTATTGAACATCTTGTCTTCAATTTGTTATCGACGGAATCAAAAGATGATCAACAAGACGACAGCTTAACAACGAAATAATAATTATGTTGTTTATGTGACTCGAAACAAGTCAGCTTTCTCGAAATTATAGCAGTTTGGATTCTTCCCATTCCGGTTGGTAACTCAAATAATAACACAACACAACATCTCATGATCGAATTAGGATTCTTCGTCCTTGGATCTACATTTGGCTGGGTATATGAATCACAGAAAAAAATCGGTTCACACAGTCTCACGGGATCGTTACGACAAGGGGAGCTAATAGTGAGAGACTTATTTCCCTGTTACATAAAACGGAATTCTCCTCCCGTCGGAGGCCGTTATGAAATCAGGGAAATAACAAATCACAAGGCATTATTCAGGGTTTTACAAGCACCTTTCGCAACGCACGTAGACCAATTTTCCAACTACGAAACCATTCAGAAGTACATTATAATATCTAGTGGAGTATACAGGGACTTTAATTACCTTACTTGGTGGTAAAATTGTGAAATATTATGAACGAGCGGTTGTTTTGACGGTTCTATTCATACGCGTTGGAAATACAACTTGGGAGCAATAACCTCAATTATTGTTTTAGTAACAACTTGACCAAAAATTTGACCTACTGATTAAAATATTCATTATTAAAATTGTTTTGGTTTCATTGTAAAAGATCTTCATCGAATACCAGAAAGAAAGACTGGCCGTTGTCAAGGTTTTGTTGTCGTTGTCAGGGTTTGGTATACCTTCTAACCCAACCCAAGATCGTGTAGAAAATTTCACTGATCTCAACAAACTAAGGTAGGTACCTATTCTTACAATAATGATAACTATGTCACTAAATTTGAATTTTTTTCAGGAATTTCCATATCCTCCAAGAATGCACCTTCAATCGCAGATAGGGGTAGTTTTCTGTGCAGGAACTAAAAAATGCGCCTCTCCACGCCATTCGGGACGACTCTGATGTGACCTTTCTTGTTAAAATCGTTCAAGGTAAATATACCTATTACAGTATTTTATAAATGTTCTAGTATTACTTTCCAATCACATAAATGTTCATGAGTTCATTTTATATTTTAACATCCAAGTAGATTCTATCCTGAGAATTTTGACTTACCAACCGCGCTTTCCTTCGAAAACTAGTTTTCTTTCTAAGATTTTTCAATGTTTGCGTAGGTACCCTGAGACGTCATTGCTCTCCTCTTGCCTGGGCTGGACCCCTCTGCCCAGTTTGACGTCACAGGAAGCGCAATCATTTAATAATCATATAAATAAAACTACCTACTTATCGTAGGAAAGTGCGGTTGGCGTCGAACTTCTCAGTATGGAATTTACTTTCCTTTAAATTATGGAATACAAAATATAAATACGTTTTTCCGAACCATGGGTATTCCTTACTGGACAACATTGACGCAATGATAGAATTGGAATAGAGAATCAAGAAAAACTGAAGAAACTAAACGACTCAACTGATAAATACCTAGTAATTTCATTACTGTTAGACCTGTCACTTTTATTATAAATCTGTTTCTATCTAGCTTCACAACTGAATTGTATGAATATAAAAAATATTATAGTGTAATGTCAAAAGCTTTCCGAATGAGTAACCTAGTCCTGAGAGGAAGGGGTGTGTCCCATGTCCTTAATGACGCCAGTTGAATTCCGACGACTATCACAAGGTCCTTAGAACCTTGAGAAAAACACCACGTGTCGCTCACAAATTGCAAGATGTGTGTTAATTTAGTTTTGTCCTTTCAACACACAAATTACGATAATTATATATTTTGTAACTATTGGCGCAATGGATATCAAAGTACCCACCGAGTATTCGCAAAGTAATCTTCATGATAATGTGATTTTGAATGAAGAGAATAATATAGACAATCAATAAATACACTCTCATTCTCCACGAAACCCTATGCTATAGCCATGATCATCAACATTAAGCCATTCAGGGCGTTGAACAAAGGAGTTCTGGGTTAAAACTAGTATTTGATGAGGTAACTTATGAAAGTGAACTGATTGCGTAACGTTAACTATCACTATGTCGACATGTTCCCTGGTATCTTTAGCAGGAGTCAAATCAACGTCGTGTTACTCAACTGCCAGTAAAAATTGAAGTAGGTATGTAACAGTAATAGGTATGTGTGAGACGGTTTTGATGGTTGTGAGTTGGTTTAAACGTACGTACTGGAAATTAGTCTCTTTCCAGAGTGGTTTAAACTAAATTTCGTCCATGAACTGAGAAAAATCGGAATGATTTATTGTGAACTTCAGGTACCATAACATGAACTTGGAGCTAATAATAACATGAAATTCTAAAAAAATAATGTACATTTTTCTGATGTATGCAAATGAAAGACGATTAGCACCATTATCTTAATTTTTGTCTGATGTCTGTCTGTCTATTGGCTTGATATGGACAAAGGAATCATCCAACAATTCATTTGAGTACGAAAGAATAGCTTTTGATTAGTTTAACTTAAATTATAGGCTGAGCAAGCGTTTTGATGAAGTGAGGGGGGGTGTAAATCTACTGTTTTCGGTCATCTTTTCCCCATTCATGATTCAAACCCTGCGAAGCTTGTGGAATATTTTTGAATCATCCCAATCTGGATGATTGACTCTCCAAATGTTTCGAGGGACAGTTTTGAGGGACAGGTATGGAGTAGATAAATCCAGCTAGGTATCACGTCCCCATACATCATGATCCTAACTGTATGAATCTTCAAACCTCAACAATCTCTGAATCAGCCAAAAACTAATGTGACACCCTGGAGAATATGAGATTCTCGATGGGAATAGAGAGAGTGGGGTATTTGTGCCGTCGTTCACACAACGTTAGGTAGGTACTTATCGATTCCATCTTATCAATAAACTCTCATGTGCAACACACAGGTTAACCAGCTAATATGACAATAGTTTTGAAGGTACCTAACTACCAATGTGCATTCCAATCGTCGTGTTCTCAAAAAATTTAGTCTCTCCTCCCTATCTCGTCCTAGGAGAGCCTCGAAATGAGTACCTACTACACATGATGAATTTTGATTGATACTGTTCAATAGTAAATGAAATGGGAAAAGGATACCTATAATACTGACCTTCTAAACCAAGTCTTCTTCAATGAGTTGAAATTAATTCTTACCTGAAACGAGGGAATATTATATATTTATTTATTTATATACATACATATTATTATACTGAATACACTCTTACAGCACTACAATCAGATTTTAAATTCCTGGATAGATGGAGGCGTAAGGAAGTGGTAGAGTACCGGTAATTAAATCAATGGGCAATCAGTAAGGCAATCAATTGATAATAGGTGCATTATGTGAAATATCGAGTTATGAGCTTGGCAACATTATCTAACTGAGAATGACTGTGTTATTCTCAAGACAGTTGCTAGTGAAGGCATTTCAAGGTAGACAGGTATAATTGGCCGCTCTACAGTTTCACGTTGCTCCAAGGTAATGAGAATTAAAAAGAAGGGGAATACATCATACGTTCTTACTATTTATTTAAAATATAATACACCTTTTAGAAATGTAAACGTTTTCCAAAATTGCATCAAGTACCTACCTACCTATGTAAGCAGGACAGCAAGTAAACAAAACGAGTTAAAAAACAAAACATAAACAAACAGCAAACTGGTAATTCAGAAACTGTGATGACTTTACAAAAGGGTAAGGGGAGGGGGGTAGTATTTCCCATTCTCAAAATCTGACTTTCCTTCTTCAAAGCCCTCTGGATAATTATTTATCGCGACTGATCAACGAATTGTTAGAGAACATTAAGCCATTGCAATGCTGTAGGTGCATTTTTGGAATGTTATTTCATGACAAATTCGTTTTATAGCATACTTTGAATTTGAGTTGCAAGTACACGTTTATAACTACCGCGACAATTCTTCGGAATTTAACGAACAATTCTTAAGACGAAGTCGTAACTTGGTTTATCCTGTCAAATCATCAGACTAGAGATTTTTTAGTTATCTTTTCGCTAACATTGGATACTAGTATCCAATGGCACCTGTCTGCAAAATAAAACTATGCCTACCTACTACATTTTTTCGAATATGTTTAACACTCTAGGTAGGAACAGTTCACATCAAGATCGCATTACTACCTAATACTTGACGAATACCTATGTGAAATCATTCATTTTCAAAGTTCCAGCGAGTATAATTTAGGATTTACGTACTTAGGAGGTTTCTTCTAATTAGTGCAGGTACCTACATGAGTCATGGAAAATAAGTCCAACTAACCTGACACCTATCGAGGTGGAAGTACGCTCGAACATTTGTCAAACATTGCCCCTAAGGCATTTGTTTTTGTGGTGATGAGAAAACAAGACAAACGGCCGAACATATTTGCTGGGTTGGGGTTTGAGTGCGAGAACTCCAAACCTGCTGGTATATTGATCTAGAAAGGGCCAAAGCAGAGAAACACATTGGGGATAATCTATCTAAACGTCAGATGCAGACCCACTTAATATTTCTAACAACACACCTTCTCCCTTGAAAAGATTAATGTTGTAAATGCTAAGTGCTCTGTTATAAAGAGAGAAAGTGCGGAAACCCGTTTTCAGGGTGCCCTGAACCCAATCCACCCTAGTCTATCCATAACCTCCTTATTTCTCACGGCCGTTCACTCAAACATGGAAGTTTTTGTATTTGCAATGTACCACTAAGATTATCTTGGTATTAGAGAACTATGGTGATATTTCCAAGAAAATGAGATATCTTGGTATGAGGGAACTATTTTCAAGAACATGACACCAATACACGTAAAGATGCATTTCATTGACTAGAGTGATTTTTAAAAATGTTTCCACAAAAAAAATGGTTTGTCCAAGGCCCCACTTATAAATAACAAAGTAACATATTCAATTGAAACAAATATAAAAAATGTGATTCAGTGTTCAGTTTATGGTCCAGTAAGTCAGTACCTAATTTATCTTGTGGCCATATGAATGTGGTAGAGTATGAGTAACGAGGTAGAGAAGCAGTTCTATGAAGGTAAATTTATGCGTGTAATTTACCGATGATTGAACCTTGAACCTTGAATATCTTATTTTCCATGTCGCCGTTATATACGAAGCCAAAATATCTCGGCATCACTCTCAGCAATCTCTAGGGGATTGAAAAATAGGATTTGAAAATTGAAACGCCACAGCTCGCTTACTTTAATAGAAGGGTAGGTAATTTTTTCCTACGATTTTATATAGCATAACTTTTAGAATCAAATGAGACCGGTCGGAGCTCTGCCACCAACCGATTTTATGTAATCGTATTATTTAAATTTTCATTGAGTCGAGTTTCCTATACCTACTTATGAGATGCTACCAGAATTGCGCATGTCTATTGAAGCTCGGTAAGTAGGTTTCCTACGTTTGGATTCCTATAACAGATTGTAATACTCGTACCTCCTCCTTGTTCAAATGAAACAATCATAGTGCACGACAAAGAATCATGGTGGGTAAGTTTTCTTCCGACCAAAGAAGATAAGAAAGTAGAAAATAAGCTGGTGGTAATAATGTGCATCTTAGTTATGTAGGTAGATGCGTGTACATTTCCTTACGATGTACGTCCCTGGTCAGCTGTACTACTTTGAATGGTACAGGCACTCATAATAATCAAATGTTGTCCATTATTTTCAATAACATTTTGTAGAACCCAACAATCAAATTTAAAAAATCCCTCCATCAACCGCCTGCGCCACTTTTTGCTCAAATAAATTTGTGTCATTTATTGATGCCATCATACGTTGTTGCCCGTTCGAGGTCATGTTGATCTCACAATCTTTTAATGTTACTGCCAGTAATCTTCGAAAGGGGTGAAAATAAAGGATATTTTTTTAAACCTCTCTAGCTCGGAAACTTCCAATAGAATAGTAATTTTTAGGAGGTCCCTCAATAGTTAGTTAGAGATGCCCTCAAATGTTTTCGATCTATTGGTGTATCCTAGGTGCCGGAAAATGGTGTCACCATAGAGCAAAAGAAATTGTGCCGAGGCGTCAGAAATCGCATTGATGATAGTGGACTTTGGCTCTTCACCTCAAATTTCACAGAATTTTAATGGGCCTAGAAATGTACATGAACTTTTTCGCGTCACCGAGGTCGCGATGCTAGTCAGACGCCGAGGGGGTGATGAAAGACAATGCATGTTGGGGTATAGTGATAATGGATTTTTGAATGATAATTACCTACTTAGTTTTGGGAATGTTGTGTATAGTTTGCAGAGTTTTTATAAAATTGATACTACGATACTACGGGTTTGATAAGATTGATACCTTAGATACTAAGTCCATTGTTTTATATATATATATATATACATGAGCGAGGTGATTGAACAAGATAGATTACATAGAGTAAGTATAAGAGGAAAACATCGCAGTTGACAAATCGCAGTTGGTTTTCACTCCTCCAAGTGTAAAAAGCTCCCACAAAAAAGCTTGTATCGACACCTTCTATAACGAGAAAAAAGGTAATAACATTGTTGCAGAAATAACGTAGGATTCAAAAGGGCGAACAATACCGATGTCGGGCACCGTACTGGAGAAAACCCACTATTTTCACTTCCTACTCTTGCGAGCTCGGTCGATGTGTTCCGGTCAGAATATAAGTGAAGCGGTGGAGCGAGTCGACATAACACATCCAACGAGGGCAAACCGACTCTGGGAACACACTCCACTCAACAATAATATTGGATAATAACCTCCTTCTCATGTCATGTTCGGGAACCTCATTACAAGTTTTTTTTTTATAGAGCGGGGTAGAAGGAGTCTTTAGAAATCCCACACTTTTTTGGTTGGACGAAAAACACATTTTTTTTCAATATCAGTTCTACGAGATTACATTACACGCTAATTTGAAGGTGGTTGCTCCATGCAGGTGTGAGACCAGCACAACAAACAGAACAAAAAAATAGCACTTCACAATGTTATCCAGCGAATGGGTAGTACCTACATTCATAGTTACTTCCTCAATATTTCAGTCAGCAAATATCTATTTACATACATTATTGCTCCAACTTGACTACTTTTCGACTTTCAAAATAAATTTTTTTGACGATTTTGAGCTGAATAACCTACCTAGCACACAATAACACTGATATCATGATATCAAAACATGCCATCCGCCCTATTAATACATCATCAGTGGATACCATACATATATACTCGTAGGTATCCTTTCTTTTCAGCGATAGGTATCTTTGTACGGATTTTGCCATAAAGTCCGTCTGTGTGTCATCATCGACGATTTATATCTCGATGTGATTAGTGAAACAAAAATAGCGATATTTTGAGGAAAGAAATTAAAAAATACTCAGAAACTCCTCAACATTCCTAAGGTCCAAAGTTGTGGTAGGTAAGTTTAAAAAAACGATCCCCGAGGTTTATTTTAGAGCATTTTGAATGAAACCATGAGGCTTTATCTCATTAACTACATTATACACAGATGAGTTTTTATTCCATATTAATTAGAATAAGATAATAATATTTATGCTGAGAGTTGTTTTAAAAATATTAAAGATATATTATATTGTTGTGTTCAAAATAAAAACGATCATCTCCTCTTTCCATACAATATGTACCCGTATGATTGTATTATGACCCCCTTATTATTGTGTACCTCCTAAACCCCCTATGAATGTATTAACCCCCCCTCAAGTCATCTTTCGGGAGGCCATGCCGGGAAGGACAAGAACATCGTCACCGCTGAATGAGAAATGTTTTACGTCAGTATCCTTCTTTCTTCAGAGTGTATGAATGTGAATATTATGTGTCAATCCCTGCACATAAATATTTCAGAGCAGATTTTCGAAAATGTTCGCGGATTTCGAGGAAAATCAAGTCTTAGTAAATACCTACAAGTTTTAGGTGCTGGATCAAGAACATTGTGGTAGGTATTGTAGGTACATTGGAATCAGGTCAATATTTCCAAAATGAAATAGACTTCCAAACAAATAATTCTAATAAGATTTTCCTTGCTAAACAAAAATCGCAAAACACAGTTCTTAGATATATCTATTCCCAAAATAAAAACGTCTGCCAAGTTAGGTGGGCAGTATAGCTTCCTTACTTGCGCATGCGCACACGCTACTTGGCCCGATGGCTATGGCATTGATGGTGAACTGTCTAGGGACTAACCCGAACAATCTCTGCAAATTTCACCGGAATTGGTCGAATAGTTCTGGATTTATGGCTATAAAACTCATTTCAAAATTGCGCATGCGCAGTAGGTATTACAGAAACAATAGTATCGAAATTCGAAGGCAATTGTCAACCTTCAATAACCCTCCGAATTTGAACGAAATAGGTCAACTTCGAACTGAGAAATCGTAGTTTCAGGAAATTCACGTTTGCGCATGCGCACACTATATTGGTCTTCCGATTGCTATGATATTTATAAGGGATCTCAAAGTGAGTCAAATCCGCGTTATCCCTGAATTCTACCGAAATCGGTCGAGTAGTTCCGGAGCTATGCCCATGACAACAAATTTCAAGTTTGCTCTTGCGCAGTAGCTATTACTGATCCAATCGTGACAAAATTTATAGATGATTGTCTTGGGGTCAGCCCCCAACTGCCCTCCAAATTGGAGCGGAATAGGTCTATAAGGAACTGAGATACCGGGGTATCGAGAAATTCACATTTGCGCATGCGCTCACGCTATTAGTGGTCCTATGGCGATGCAATTCATAGGAGACCGTCAGGGGACTAACCCGCACATTCCCAGAAAATGTCATCAAATTCGGATCACGAATTCATATAGTTTTGCCTCGGACAAGGAATTGACTACAGACAGACAGACAGACACGGAACCAAAATTGTTCAGAAAGCTCTGAAACGTAAAAAGCAAGTGGAAATTTTAATTTTGGAGGACAAATTTTTTTTTTCATTTCTTGCACGAACACATAGCTTCGTACCTTCGGTATGAGGAAGCAAAATGCAAAAAATTGTGGTTATTCGAAAATTTGCTCATCAAGTCTAGAACGGTTGTAGTGTTATGTGATGTCCATTTTATTTTTTGAGTTCAATAACTTCCCAACAGTATTCCTGCAGTTTCAATCATAGCAATAAATAGGCACGTGGACAGAGTATGATGGGCGAAAAGAACTCCTTAATTGTCTCAAGAAATGACCTAAGTACCCCCTACAAAACCCTAACAAATAGGGATGATTTCAACTCAATCCTAATCGGTGTAAGACGTATTGTGCCTCGTTTGAACATAAGGAATAACAATTTCACAGGATTTTTCCTATCCATAAAAAGGGCATAGTAGATCGATGAAGTTGATTGACACAGCCAAACCATTCACAGAAAATGGATTTGCTTCCGATTATAATTAAAATTTGATAATCAAAGAACCATCCAATTAAAATATGGCTCATCGATTTCGTAGTACGGTATTAACAATCTAGTGATCCATCTCTTCTTCATCCAAGAGATATTGGTTTTCAAAATTAGCCTTAATAAAAGCCATTGGAGCGAAAACATTCGGCATTTCTCTCTTCCTCCCCAAACAGAACATCCCCTATCTCGCCCTTCAGAGCCTGTCGCTAGTGATATAATTGATTTAGAGTTGAGGTTATAAGGGCGGGGGAGTTGAGGTTCGAAGTGGTGCTAGCAGGGGTAGGGGGAAGTGGTACAGGGGGAGTGTTGTATGTAGTTCCACAATTACCCCCTCCACATCCCTCATTCCACCCTTCCTTTCGCACCGCCCTCCCAAGCCGCCCAGCTATTCCGCGAGGGTTGTATATTTGCATATGAGAATTCCCCTTTTTGGCTCGTATTGATCCCCTACCGCTCGTTCCACAAGTCTTAAGCTTTCAAGCAAATTCCAACAATTCTAACCCCCTCTCCCTTCACCACCACCCCATCACATCACCTCCACACCCGCTATATCCCCACCACCCCATCCACATTTACACTTTAACTCAGGTCTGTATTTCCTCTCAATTCCGAGTTTACAATTTCAACAAATAAGAGTAAACTTCATTCCGATGACCTAACTTCCTATTCAATACAGTGGGTAGGTAGTTTTCTACCATTTTTTAGTTTTCATAAAATTCTTATTGATCATTTCAACATGATCAACGTTCTTTATTTCGGCTCATATTGTTGCGTTAATCTAATAATGATAAATGTACAAGATAATTTTCAAGACCTTCTTCACACACATGAACATGAAAATGTTACGAATATTCAATCAAACCTTCACTCTATGGGACAAGATTATCAATTTAAAGGAATGACCTCCGCTCTCGTGGAATCGTTGAAAGTGGTACAATTGAGAATAATATCGTAGGGAGCCATGTAATATACGTGTCCATACTGACGAGCAGAAATCGGGGAACCTGAGGTCTTGATGAACAGTGGTTCCCAACCTGGGGGGGGGGGGGGGGGGGGGGGGAGAGAGAGAGCCTGTATTAAAATAGTAGATAATTAATAATAACATAGGATCAGAAGATATTAACAGACAGGCGACACGAGACCAAAGTGACAGCTGAGTTCAATACCAAGCTATTCTGGTGCAAGTCGCACTAACGATTCCTGTAGTATCATGTATCAAAAAGGTTAACGTTTTTCCAATCGAGTCTCCAAGTCTAATCATTTTCCCGAAATTGAGTGTTTTCACTTTCGTGTCACTGACATCTGTTGAAAGCGTGATTAAAACATGAATCAGAATCGCTGTACTTCTCTGACCCTTCGATTCATTCTCGTTAAAGATCCAACTTAAAATGACTTAAGGTGCCATTCACTTCCAACTTAAATGACAGTCACAGGGTATTGTCGAGGCCATAGAGGGAGGGCCAAAACATTATCATGGTGCCACGGGGGGAGGGGGTGGACCGAGGAAAGGTTTTGAGAACCACTGGTCTACATAAATAAATATACCGATGACGCTGAATGCGAAACGTTCAGACGAGTTGTAAGTTTTATATTTGTGTATTTTATTCCCAATCAACAAAACAATATATTTATATAAGTACAGCGAACATAGATTAGTTTAGAACGTGAAGAAAGGTGATCAATTGTAGTTTCAATACCATTTCAGGTTTGAAAAAATAGTTCCGGCCAATTGCAATGCAATAATATCCTGTTCGCATCTTAAGGCGGCAGAGGGAAGTAAAAATTAGGTTTTGAAGCTGATCGTATATCATTGAAACTTCGGGTAAACTCACTAATACCTAACTGATCGGCTCAAATCCTGAAATCAAAATACGGTGAATCGTTATCACTTTTTACATAGGAAACTCCCGGCAGGTCCGCTTAATATGGATGAGGACCGAGCAGTGAGCACCCAGCAGTAATGCTCTCACTATATCCTTTTATTCAATTGAGAAAAGGGCGTTAATATTCATTTATTCTGGACCCGGATTCGGAAAACATTAATATTATAGCTCGGGTTTCAGAGGCCATAATTATGTTAATTGCCGGCAACAACTTAAGCCATCCCCCAGCGTCGATTCCTGTGGATCAATCAATATGGGACCATGCACTGGAGCTTTCGTGCCATCTTCCTCTGAGCAGTTGATATTTGAAATGGATGTAAGAGGCAGTGTTGAATATAAATATTCATTTTTCCATTTTAACGTAGATATGTTACATGCAATAGCAGGAAGCTATTATCAGACGTTGATTCATGATGACAATAAACTCATTCATTCATTCAAATGTAGACTTTCTCGAAACTTATTTTATGTTTATTTATTTCATTGTGTTTCCCGAACATCAAACTCCATCATCATATTATTAATTTAATTATTATTGTTTGAATGGGCTAAAAAGGCGAGCTTTTTTTGGGTAGTGTGTTACCCGTTACAGCGCACGATTTGGTCTTCATAAGCTCCAGCAACTTACCTTTCCGCATTTCTGCCTACTATTGTTATTAATATTTTAAACACCTATACAACCTCAAAATTGAACCAGAAGAGTAAGAATATGCTGAGGAATTCTAGAAATCATCTATTCGGTCTCATTGCAATCCGACCAGTAATAAGGCAATAATTAACGTAAAAATGTAGAACACTAAGTACGGATATTCCACCTGTGGAAAGGATTCTACAATCCATGTTTCTAGTACTATTATACCATGAGAGTGAAATACCTATCAGTTGGCATCTGGTCATGATGGTTTGTTTTCTTTTCGATCATTGGTCATTTCTTGGGTAAAACTATTGTACCTACCTAGTCCGCCATGTTCCCTGAAATTCATTCTAATTACTCATCTTCATTCCTTGGAAAGAATGTGATACCTATGTTCAAAGTACCATGCTCGCCCCTTTCGCACAGGTAACTCTTACCCATGTCATTATTTTCCTTCACAATCACGAACCTTATACAATTCTATTGAATTCATAAGCAATGTTTGCTACATTTGGAAATTGACTCAAAACTAAATTCGAATTGATGAAAGGTTAACGTCTTGCAGCATGAATTATTTTGGCAGGATTTGCTTCCTATTCCTAGGTCAGTTATTGTCTGGGACGACACATTATGTATTAAAAAAGTGATGAAGCTCGGGATTCGATTAAAAACATTTCAAGACGGATTTCCATGGAGGAACACTTCAAAAATTCCCCCATATAAAATATTGGACACATTGCAGTAGTTTTCCTCTCTCCGAAAATTTGCGACGAACGCTCGGGGGAACAACGAGACATCTAGCTGATTTTACAGGAGAGCGATTCAATAATATTATCCTTGAACCAACCTTGAATTGGTATAAATAATTCCCTGTATCGAACGAGTCCCATTTGCTTGAACGATGATATCGCTCAAACATGGCACAGGTTTCCAGAACACTCAGCATCATTATAGTGGTTCTGATCGGACTGCATTTGGCGTCTACAAGGGAGCGAGCGAAAATGTAAAGAGTGAGACAGAGAGAATCGTCGGGGCTCCGTGGGAGTGAGGTGGTGAGCACAAAAAAAAAGGTCAGACGATTGGGACAACCTCCCATTAATGCTTTCCCTGTAATTGTTAGGGATTTCGGGAGAGGGTCAAGCAAACGTTTCTCTTCCCTTTTCAGCGGTTTTTATAACCAATTTACGTCGGGCGTTTCTTTCTATACCTATCTTTTATTTTACAGAGAAACTCGAGAATTTGTATTCATTTTACGTGGAAAACAATTCGTACACATAGCAACGCTTTGGAATTGAAGCGGGGTGAAAAGGTGGATCGTCCGATCCAACATCCAAAAATCATTTCCTTAGAAGTTGGAAGGTATTTTTGTCTACTCCCCCATCTCAAGAACGGTTTGCCCCCCAACACCAAGCAGCTGAGGCAGTTTTGGTTACTCAATACCAAAGATGGAAAGCCCTATTTTCTAAAGATAAAAAATTATCAAAACAATTTCTCACCACCTTCTGATCTCGCTCAAATTTGGAAGGTAGATGGGAACTGATATAAAGTTTATTATTCCAGAATTCGCCATCCTTGTCACTTGGATTAGAAAGGTTGTAAACACATGCAAATTACAATGCGGTAGAGTGACAGATGAAGAAGGGGGTAAGAAACCCAAAGGACCGCACCACATTGGGTGGTATTGATTTATAGTATGTGGGTTGGAAGAATTGTGATTCGTATCACGGTGTGTGGATTCCGTTTGATCTTACGCACACCGGCTTTAGAGGCTACCAACCAGGTGAGACCATTATTGCAGAACAATGACCTTTCTCATACCAGAACTAGATGGTCAACCCGTTCATTTTTTTTAATAGTTGAGTGATCAGCTGGAATCGACAATTAAAGACAGAAAATTAAAAACAACAGTGTAAACCGATCGCACAAAATGAGCAAAACCCTTTGTCCCCATTGCCAATATCCCCATAAAAACATATCGACCCCGATTCTCTACACAAAACTCCCTCTTCATAAGAGGGAAGAGTCACACACTCGTTAAGAGTTCTTCATAAGAGTCACACACTCGTTTTTGGTTTATTTTAAGATATGCCCGAAGTTTCATAAAGTTTAGATCATGTGTGGGGACGTTATACCCGAAAATCCCGGATTTACCCCCCTCCTTCTTCAAAACTCCACCTCAATTGTTTTGAGAGTTCATCAACAACAAATCATCAAGTTCCTCACGGTAAGAACCATGTACAAGCGTGAAATGGCCAAAAAACCACATTTATAACCCACCTCCTCTCCTTGAGCCAAGTTGAAAACGTCTTGGGGTATTATCATACAGTAATGACTTATTTAAATATATTCCAATCAGTTTTGCTCAGTTTGCATCATGTTTGAGGCAA
>JAEMON010000010.1:23058001-23069353 GCA_030264115.1 Lygus lineolaris
AAACTCCCCCTCTGGCGCAATTTAAAAAAATAGCTTATATAATCTTAGTTACTTATCAGAAGATATTCCCTCACTCACATCAATATTATCGGATGATCCCAGTGGCTAAAAAACGTACAAAAGTACCTACGGCAGATGGGCAGACAAGGAAAAATTGGGACATAACCACATACCTACTTACGATTTTGATAATAAGGAATATTTTTCACGGTTTCATCTTATTCTCTGCTATTTTTACCCCCTATTCTGCAGTTCAGGATAATGAAAACATCCGAATGACATTTTTACATAATTTTATAGTGCCAAAGAAATACTCATGGGGGAATATGTGGTAAACTATGGTTAAATTGATTAGACGCGTATTCAATTTGTATAGTGAAGAGAGCAAATCAAAAAGTAGGTGATCTTCCAATAGTGGGCAAACATTTTCATTGTTTTGATGGTTTGAAAATACTAAGTAAAGGTAGATATACCAACATCAGTTGGTGGTCAGTTATTGTATTCTTTAAACCCAAAAATTATTTTCATTGTCTATATTCCACCGAATTCTCTTGGATTCAATTGGGCGAAGATTACTGCCTTTTTGTCGTCGTTTTTACCTAGCCTGAATTATTCTTCTTCTTATAGAAACTTACATAAATCTTTATCACATTGCTAAATTTTTTGTTCATAATTTTTCGTGTGCCAAAACGTCGGATGCGAAATAATACGAGATATTAAGAGATTTGAGAAAAATATAATTGCCAGTTTCGAAATTATAAAGGTATAAATTTGAGCGAAAAATGAATTAAAATTAACGAAAGTTTTAACTTCTAATGAATTTATTGTCATTCGTTTCTATTTTCCCTTCCACACAGTTAAAATTATACGATATTATGCTAACTAAGTAGATAACAACAAACATTCTGATAACGTCGAATTTTCATCGACCTCCGTAATTCAAATTTTCCAACCGTCCGTAATTCTAAAATTTTCCAACACATTCTGTGACAGAAACGAAGATGATATTATTTTAGTTGACTCAAGTGACTCAAATCTCTGTAGGATTGAGGAAGTATAAACCAGAGGCAAAGCGCAGTGACATTAGTTATTAGACAAGTGATATAAGTTATGAGGAAAACAGTTGACATTTGAGGGTTGAATTTGAATTGTAGATTCAATTTGTGTTATGAATAAATGATATGATAAATGATATTTTCATAAAAAATCATTTATTATCAATGTAGGCAAACAATAGGAATCGCGACCTCCATCTGATAAGGAGATAAAAATTCAAGAGTATGACCTAAATTACTATGAGTTAAGTGGGCTGGTTGCGGTGACAATTGAGTGATACGAAAACAAGTTTCAACTGAAATAAAGATGAGCCCGCTTCATGTATTGAGATTTGTATCTTTATTGTTGAGTCTAGTGTAGTCCGTGATAGCACCAATCAACGATGGAGCGATGAGTACCTAGTATATTTTCATGGATTCTGGCAGAATTCATTAGTTGGAACAGCTACCTAAGTATGTACTTCCAATGTGAAAAAAGATCATGTTTTGAATATATGAATTAATCGTGTCGGCATCCACCAACATCAAATTTTCGGAACACCTACCTCAACAAACGAACAAAAATATATTAGGTATCGAGAACTGGACAAAAAAATATTAATATTGTATATTAATGATCATTGATACATTGTCATTGAGGAAATTACATTTATACTTTAGATGAGGTACATACCTTGTACAAATACTGGTCAAACATCCTGCAAACGTCCATATCAGATCCAATACAGTATGTGGCTTCCATATTTTCGCAGGAGCCTATGGGTTGAGGAAGTAGCGCCAATTCCACTCGTGGTACGCGGGTTTGAAAATTGTCCTTTCAAACAATCAAAACAGTCCGGGTAATGAACGAGGGGGTGGGGGCTAGTATCGGAAACTACCTACGTCATATGTGCCGTAAGTATGAGAAAAATAACGATTTCCGAAAAACAACTCGCGTAACACGAAATATTATCGCGATCACTAGTTAACACGTTTCGGAACGGATTTTTTTTTAAATTATTTCTCAACGAACCGGACGGGAAAACGCGTGATTTTTTATGACATTTCACTTCCGGTTGAAAACCGAGCTTAGGGGGTGGTTTTGAAGTCGATACGAAAAATACAGAATTCGTATTTGGCGCCCTTCCTTCTAATAAACTGACGGCAAGTGAAACTCAGAAGAATCACGGGTTGCGTGACTCTGATCCACTCGCTGCCGGGGTCTGGAGGGGAATGGGAGGCCGAGGCCGCGAAAGGTTTGCTCCTTCCCCCACCATCTTCCTCACCCATCCCTCCATCCAACCCCCCGCACCTCGGCGGCCCAATACGTGTCTGCATCTTCAACATCTTTTGCATATTTTGTTCCCTTATGATCGAATGATACGTATTTCCATTTTCTGCTATGCACGTATTTTTTTTTCGTACCTACAATGGAAAATAAATGGACATACATCCATTCACTGTATTTTGCAAGCATTTTTATCCATTAAATTCGCTTAGGAGGTAAGAATGTCCCTCTAAAAACGTGCTTAAGTGGATAGAGTGCTACATAGAATTACGGAAATAGGAGAATCAGCGTTGATAATAAAATGATTTCAGCTCTTAATTCCCTTCGATATGTCGAACTTATCGGGATTGGGGCCCACAGTAAAACTCAACCTCCTTCGCCGAGCTTTCGTGAAATATATCCACTTCATCAGGGCCTGCAAAATAACAACAATACATGCCCTCAACGGCATAATATACGATAATCACGGCAAATCTCACAGAAGAGTAAGTAGGTAAATCCATAAAAACAAATCAATAAAATATGAAACTTACTCAAATATCCATGAAGAAACCGAACCGGTAAGCATCACTGTAGATCAACACAGTTGCATTTCATTATTAAAACTCTAGGCTTACCTTCAAGTAAGTTTTATATGGATGGAGTTTCATGTTTTCATGGATTTACCTACTTGTTTCTTCTGTGAACTTTGCCGTGATTTTCGTATATCATGCCGTTTAGGGAAAGTCTTGTTATTATTGTGCAGGCCCTGATGAAGTGATTACATTTTTCACGAAAGCTCGACGAAGGAGGTTGCTATGTTTTTCTGTGGATTCCAATCCCGATCAGTTCAATACGCTCTCAATTTCTTGAGAAATTCTTTATATTTTTTTTATGTCTCAGCTTTTAAGGATGGGCAAGGGCACACATTATTAACTACACCCAAAGGGGGCATAATAAAAAGGTGCGCCTGTACAAAAACTGTATTAGATCTGTCAATCGAGATTATACAGCGTGTGTACTTCTTCTTGGGACACACTTCAGGAATCGATTCCAACAAAAATTGTCTCCTGGAGTTTTTAACCCCCTATTTTCGTCAGTTTTTTTATTTTTATTTTAAGATTTGTTTTTTTTTCTTTCGACCGTACACCACTAAAACTGCCCTAATTCCCTTAATTTACTGCGTGAATGATAAAAAATTGATTTTTCAAGAAAAATAGTGACTTTTTGGACATACCTACAAGCATATCCAAATCATATTTTGCTAAACTAGTGAACAAATAATGAGGTAAATCTGAGTAATTTTTTTTTTTTTGCAATCAAAAATTTTCCCTTAATTAGTAGACCAAAATTTAAAAGTACCAATTGTAAAGCTGAGATTCTGAGGAAGCTTTTCCCGTTGAATGCCCAGTTCAACAGTATTGGTTCAGAAGCGATACGATGCGTGAAAGGAAAATAAACATTTAGAAAATTCTTGAAATTTCAACTTTGGGCTGAATTTTGAGCCTTTAAAATTAACTGTTGTGTTATTTTCAGGCCTCACTGTAAAGAATTTTCACTGTAAAGTAAAGGAGGTGTAGGCATTTTAATGATAAGGTAGAAGGAAACGACCAAATCTTAAAATTGAAATAACTCACGAAAATAGGGGGTTAAGAAACTCTAAGTGACATTTTTTGTTGGGAATCACCCGTAGAATCCGATTCCTGAAGTTAGTCCCAAGATACCTGTAGAGATCCTGTAGTGCTGACGGAGTGAGTAGCAACATAATCAGCGCTCTAAGCGAAAACACGAACGAACGAATTTCGATTCCCCACTTCCGAAGGTATGGAAGCTACGAATGTAGCTACATACATACGAAGCTCGTATGTATTAGGAAGAAGTAAAAAAATTGTGTCTTCCGAAATCATAACTTGGTCCATTCTCCTCCTTGAAGGTTCAGAGCTGATAGTACAAGTAAATTTATTGTTACAATAAATGTTATTCTGGTTTGTCAATAGTTGTTAGCCGAACTTGCTTCAAGATATGAATAATAAGACAAGCTTCACACTCACACAAATCCAAGATTACTTTACTTGAAAACTGACATGAGTGGTACCACAAATTGAAAAAAAAAAAAGTTTACGTGGCCTTCAATCCTTCACGTTTCTATGGAACCGCCAAATTATCAGAGTTTATGTAAGCAGCCAATTGTAGGTACATACTTCACAAAGTGAAGTAGGTATTTCTAACGTCTGGTTTTTCAATCATTCTAGTTGAAATTTCACCTTGAATTTGACAAGAAGCCTTTGAGTTGTGCCTAGTACAGTCTACCTAGCTATAAGAAGACCTGAAATTCTAGAGTAGGTAAATCACTGCTTCTCTGATCAGGGGCTCACGCGAGATGTTTTATACTACCTTCTGGCATGCAACAAGTTTTAAATTAAGATATTTAGATTAGTCTGCACTTTAAGTACTTTTAATCATGTAACTCCGAGGTAATGCCGTTTCTGTGTCATAATTTGTGGTTACCGGTGCAGTTTTACTGCGGAAACTCCTCCCCTTGTTTCAAGGACTCAGGTTGGAAGATGCCCACCCTAGTTTCAAGACTTGGAGGAAGTTCTGTCCTGGATTGTTCTTGTTATAATAATAAAATTTTCAAGGATCGTGCGGGTAGGGGCCCTTGAGCGCCCACATGAATTTCATAATGATTGAATCAACGGTACGCTCTACGCATGCGCTAACGTAAATTTTGTTCACGATGATGTGGACATCATTTGTCTAAACTGACAAACATAAACACTATCAAGAGGACGGCGTTGGCCTCCCCTGGGTCAGCGAAGGGTGAGGGCCCGTGAAAAATGAACACACAAGGAGATCCGGAGACAGAATTTTTTAAAGTGCAGAATCGTCACTACCTACTTCTAATTCAACTATCATACCAATCCATAAAATAAAAAGTTGAATTTATTAAAAATAAAAATAAAAAAAACACTGACTAACATCAACACGATCAAGAGTTCTGAAGTTACACAATTTCTCCGACTCGAGGAAGCTATCCGCCATTTCCACTTGGCAGAGTATTTATTTTGTTTATGTTGAGTATTTGTTTTTGAGTCGACCGAAGGTAGCAGAAGCTTTGTTTTCACTTTGAAAATCGAAAAAATTTCTGTCCCCCAAAATTGACATTTTCACTCGCATTTCGCGTTTCTGAGCTTCCTGAAAAAATTTGGTTTCGTGTCTGTCCGCATTTCGTTGTTAGACCCATTATCTTCCAGAGTTTTCATCCAATTTTGTTCAAATTTCATAGGGTTATGAAGGGGCTCCTTAACGTCACATATGAATTTCACCATGATAGAATCAACGATACGCTCTACGCATGCGCTAACGTAAATTTCGATCACGATTGTGTTGGCATTTTGTCTAAACTGAAAAATATCAAGACGATCCAGAGTTTTGAAGCCACAATTATTATTATTTATTATATATTATTTATAATTATTATTTTCAATAATGAACCTTTGGAATCGAGAACGAAAAAAAAGGTGAACCCTACCTTAAAATTTGATGTCTTTCGTTTCAAGATACGTAGAATCCAAAAATCGATTGAAGAATCCGTCCATCAGCGGCACTTTGCTAATTACCATGGACAAAAATTAATGAAATTGATATACCGGCCCTATTTGAGGTCTAGTTGTGCCCCGAATCTTATTGGCGTTACCGTCAACCTTCTCTAAGGGGTAGAAAATAAGGGAAACCACCACCACAAAAAACCCCTAGCTTGAAAACTTCAAATATGAAGGTACATTTTGCCTCCTCACCACCGAAGGATTCGCGAATCTTCCCGAGTAGGAAAAATCCCCGTTCAATGGTCAGCTGATCAAATGCAACTTTTTCTCGATTTCACTGAACCAAGCTCTGAATTACCCCAACGCTCAGACAATAATAATTTGTAGATGGGCGATCTATACATTAAATAATGAATCATTGGTTTATTTCAAATGTATGTTGACATTTTTGAACTTTCACTGTCAGTTTTGAACTTACGCAGTTTTTGATTTCAAATTTTCTTGGACGCGAGGAAGCTTATGCCATTTTCACTTGACTGCGTATTTTTTTATTATTTTGAGATAAAACAAAAATATTGTGTGTAAAATCGCTTGATATGATTGATGTTCGTGTTTCTGTTACAATTTTCCTCTCAAACATCAAGTCGAGCCAAACTCCGTTGTTTATCTCGCTCGTTATATACAGCACTTCTTCTATCACTCTCCAAAACCAAATGGTGTTTACCTATGCCTATGTCCGTTCCAAATCGAAAACCGCTCGTTAGTTAGCGAATTTTTGAAGACGAGGAAGCTGTTGCAATGGGCCCAAAATACCTTATTATGGAAAGTTCTGGAAATTCCCTCTATGGACATCTCTTTTTAGGTCATTCTGAATCGAAACCCCGAATTTGAACCCTTTTTCAATTTAATACGCGGTTTGGTGGATGTGTTGCTGAATGTGTCCACGAATCATTACCACGAGCATACATAACTTCCAAAATTTTAATCTGCTTTTGATTACATTTTCAGGGATTGAGCAAGTTAGATAGATAAATAGTAGTCTCTGTTCACAAGTACACGTACAAACCTACTAACTACAGTGATTTCTCACTGGCTATAATTGTCCGATTTCGTTCAAAAGTGGATTGTATTTGGGGAATGGCATCTAGATGATCCCCGATGGATTTCATCGGGATCGGATCAACGGTGGACACTCCGCATGCGCTTCATAAAACTCAGAAACCACGGTTTTGTAAGAATAGGTACATACTTATCTCGGGAGTGTATTCTATATAGCCCTGAAGATGCTCTCACAGTAATGAAGTTAGGCGTAAGGAAGAGCTTTTATTTTTCGGCCAACTCTCAATAAGAAGCCCTCTTTAACATAGTTTGTTTAAATATTGTATTATAAGATCCTTCAGAAGGGGGTTATTCTATAACCCATTTTCAACACCTGTTACTAATTCACGATTATTGATTTCAACACAAAACGGATGTACCCACTCCGAATTCAAGTGAGGTCATTATAGTGATTAACCCGTGAGATTTCCTCAATCCGTCCTTCCCCGCCCAGGCAGTTTCTTCAGATTTTTATAAGTAATAAGGGTGAACCATCTGTTGCCTGGTCTCGCATGCACGCAGCAGATGGCCCCTCGTTTGAGAGTAAATACTTCATCTCCCATAGGAGCGAGGAGGTTTCGAACGGGTTAGGGGATACCGCTAAGTCTTCAACGTCATAACACATCGATATCGAACACAATAACTTAATCGTATTGATTCACTTTCTGAATCATTCACTCCCGTCTTGCATATCCAGTTTTGTCCGAGTTCTTCTTGATTCGTGAATAATAGTGAATGTCCTAAATAACCTTTATGTCCCTTATACCGCCCAAAGCTATCCTGAAGGCTCTTTGAGGGCCACGTTTCATGTCATTAGGTCAACTTCAATCTTTTGGTTTTAAAAGTGAAAGCACTGGGTTCAGGAACCGTCTCTGTGAGGCGAAAGAACAAGAAAATTGGAGATTCTTTCAAGAACTTTTCAGAATCATCTCTTATCGTATGGAGGTGATAATTCAAAAACAATTTATTATTGTCGATATTTTGGATCGTCGCCCTATTAGTCAAAGTACCTGTGTTTAATGAACCTACTCCCACAAAAATAACCGAGTTAAATTTTATCTACTCTCCGATTTACTTCGGAGCATCCGAAAAGATAGACCTTCCATTCCATCATCCTTGCATTTCGAAATTTCCTAATATTTTCCATTTATCAATCAAATTAACGGTTTTCCGATTCAAATGAATCCTGCAATGGTAACAACATTAAAATTGTCTTTTTTCGTATTGACCACTGAATAGTGACACCGACAAGTTAGGAGGATAGGTACTGTGAGAGGAAGATCCAAAGGCTTGAATATAGATAATGTCTACATTCAATATTGTTAGAATGAATTTAAGGAAAATCGTTTCTTTAATGTATTATGTAAAACTGTCAAATCTACCACAAAACCATTAATTTGATTAGGAACCCGGTATTTTCATTTTTAAAATCATTCATTCAACTTGGACATGATAAGTATTTAACGTACATAATGCCAACAATTAAACTAATGTAACAGTATTATTTCTCACTCAATATTTTATCGAATGGTTAACGTTGGGATGATGCGTGAATTCATGGCCTTATCTGGTGGATCACCGAAGTTAAGCTTTCAGCGGCGTGGTGAGTGCTTGGATGGGTGATCGCTTGCGTGGCTGGGACCACTCATCTCAATCGGGCCGTCAGCGATCCCCTCTTCACTCAAGGGGGTGAGGCAATGATTCCAGCAAGCACTGGTTGCTTACTTCACTACTTAACTTTATTTCACTAATGCCGAAAATTATAATAATCTAACAATATTCTCTCGCTCATTATTATTATGGAATGATTAAAGTTGGAACGATGAGTGAAATCCTGTTATTTGGACAAATTTTCTCAATCCAACAATAAGTTGTAAGGCCTTTTTGTTCAATGTGATTATTTGTTCCGCCAACTGTACCATCCACATGGAATAAATTGACACATTTCTCACTCTTTTGTGATTTGTATGTTACAGCAGAAAATACATATTGTATGATACCCTTCAAAACGAGGTGAAGTTCTTTTATTGCAGTTCACAGAGCATGAATTATAGACGGAATGTAAAACGTGAAACCCAAACACCCCTATCCTTTAGTTTGGACTTATAATGGCTTCTACAAGGTGCTAATTATCAATAATTAAACAAGAAGTGTTGTAAGAACTGATAAATCTCTTGAACCAACCGTTCGCGAAGAACCAATTTGATTGATATCGGAACTCGGAAAGAAAATTAGATGGCCTACATTGGTGTATACCGGCCAACTACACCACACCCTTTTCCCTTGATGGTATCTCCTCGAAAAAAAAAGTATTTATATTTTTTCGTCGTTTTTTAATTGATAGAAATCAAAAAGAGTTATTGTGTCCAAGCGGATAACAATAAATTATTATGGGTTTCGGAAGGTCTTTACATTGAACTGGGTGTCGTCAATTTACGGTTGGAGCCTGTTGCCCATTTAATCAGTGTTTTATGGACCGTTTTTCGAACAGAAGCTATGTCATTGGATTCATTTCAAGATATCTATCTTGGATTTATTGGAATGAAAATGGACATCAATTTAATGATTTTGTAGACAGGAACCACGCATGTTTAAAGTGTCTCATTATATACACACACGATGAATCCCAGAATTAGCATTAATTTCTTAAAATTGTACTGGAATAATCGAATGAACCAAATAGGTAGAATGAGTACCCAACAAATGGCTCACAAATATTATAGGTACCTGAGTTCTTTTTAAGAAACTTGTGGGGTTCATGCGAATTCCGGAATAGAACAATGCCAAGTATTGCAATTTTCTAAAACTAATAAAGAATTAAATTCTACGACATTGGGGATCAAGACATGACCGAGTTGGGGTGCAGCTTGTAATATGAAAGAAATTTACCAATGCAAGTATAGCACGGAGCTCCCCTGCTGAAGTGCTCTGCGGCGTCACCACCCATGTCCTGCTGGGCATGCATGAAGTCAAGTTAGTACCTAGTAGATTACGGATATTTCGGGAACCTCTACCACGATTGTGTAGCTTTTATTCCCTTCATTTTGACATAGACATGTCTATGGGCTGGGGGTCATGTGCTTTTTTAATTCAACCCAATTTTCAGATCAAAAATTGTAACGAGAGACCGATACAAAAATTCGTGACTTATCCACGTCACCAGGTATCTGCTTGTAGAGTAGACCGTTTTTTCAAGAAGTGTATGTGTATAAAAAACTATCATAAAATTTTTCACTCTTTTGTGATTTGTGTTTTTTCATAGCATTTTTCCCTCTAATTTGAGGATAGTTTTAGAAAAAATATGAATGGATGTTTGTCACTCTTGACGATTCTGATTTTAATAACGAGACAGAATGAAATGCGAACTAGGACAATAATGCCAATAACAACAACAGAAATCATGAGGTGAAAGGCCACGGTTTTGATTGTGGGTTCTATGGGTTTGAATTTCAGTAATCAAATCATGTTTTGAAGCACTGAAACTCGTTTCAAAAAATCTGATTCCCTGAAAAAAGTCTGCCAAGTTGGGTGGTCAGTACAGTTTCCCCACTTTTGTAAAATGGAAGTAGAGAATCAGTAAGGCTGGACGGACGTCCAGTGGACGTCTAGCCTAAGCAAACATTTCAGCTAAATTGGTAGAGAAGTTCCGGAGTCATCCCCAAGACAACAAATTTAAAGTTTGCGCTTGCGCAGTAGCTATCACTGATCCAACCGGGATGGAATTCATATGCCTTGGAGTCAGCTCCCAACTACCCTCCGAATTCGAGCGGTATCCGTCCATTAGGAATTGAAAAATCGTACCTAGTTCCAGGAAATTGGCAGTTGCGCATGCGCACAAGCTACTGGCGGCCCGTTGGCTATGAAATCAATAGGGAACCGTCGGGGGGCTACCCCATAAAATCCCTGAAAAGTTACCGAAATTGGTCGAGTAGGTACCTAGTTCCGGAGTTATGACTATGAAACCACATTTCAATTTTGCACAGCAACAGTAGCTATTACTGATCCAAGCGTGACGAAGTTCATAGGGAATGGTTTCGGAGTAAGCCCCAACTACCCTCCGAATTTAAGCGAAATTGATCCATCAGGAACTGAGATATCATAGTTTCAGGAAATTCACGTTTGCCATTAAATTAATATGGGACCGCTTCACGGGCCTAAACAGCACAATCTCTGAAAATTGCACTGAATTCGGACTATTACTTCACATTGTTATGCCTGGGACAAGGAATTGACTACAGGCAGACAGAGAGAGAGAGAGAGACAAAGAATGATATGATTTGATAACGCTTTATTTATAGAATCTGGCAAGATTTGGTCGTTCTCAATCAAAGAGAGAGAGACAGACAGACACGGAACCAAAATTGTTCGGGAAGCTTAAACGTAAAACGCTGCAAATTATTACACAACG
>JAEMON010000010.1:23070353-23080376 GCA_030264115.1 Lygus lineolaris
CATTTTCGATCGGGCGCTCGCATCAAGCGCAAGAATATTTAAGCCTTTGAAAATATCAAAAGATTCGAACAAGCTAACAACATTTATTCGTACAAGCTTACACGAACGGGCCTTCAATTTCATTTATACATACTAGAAGTTCACCCAACGCAACCAGACTGAAAATTATAATTCCTTATTGCTCGAGGAAAACCCAGAGAGAATGCAAGAGGGGAAAATAGTTGAAGGGAGGAATATACGAGCTGGTCCCCAGAACATTTATATCTTGGGCAATTAAATAAGCAATTGCGAAGCACTTGGGTCCTTGAGTTATGAGCTGCATTAGTTATGAGATACGTTGGATTCAAATGTTTTGCTGGGTAGGGAAAAGGCAAAACTGTATTCACACAAGCGTTCGCACGCACTCACAACTTGGGCAATCAATGTAAGAGGTTGGAACGAGAATGATGAAGATGGTTGTTACGATGCTGCGAAACATAAAATAAAAGTTTGGGACTTTTCACTTTTTGAACCCGCCGAAGTTTTTCCTGAGGAGTTGGCCGGAAATATGAGTATTGCATGCCTACTCAGTTTTCAGAGAAATTTTCATCAAACAAATAGTTGCAGCTAAGTTGATTGAAGAAGGTACCGGAAATGGGAGAAACCGTTTTTGTCGAGCCTCATAAGCGTTTGATAAATTTCTTGTTCTTAAAATGACACACATTTTATTGACACGGACGTAGCGAAGGTGGGGCAAGCGGGGCAGCTGCCCCATTAGACCGCTAGGACTTTGATTGCAGTCCACAATAGATTGTTTGGTGACCTTTCCGCTACAACCATGGATTCTTCCTACACCTTTCCTAGAAGAAGGATAACGTATTTTATCCTGAGGTAAAATGTGCTTTTATTATTTAAGTTCAGCGATGCACGCATGCTCGACCGTGGCAGTTGAGAGGTCTTTCAGCACCTTGAAGTCATTTTGAATCAACCACGACAGCAACTCGCCTCAAAATCTTTCTTGAACGACGAACTTTTCAAAGAATTAATGAATTCATTCACAAGGCGATTGATTTTAATAGAAGTAAGTAGGTTTTTTTGTTTAGTTGTGATGAAGATTATAGGGAATGTATTTTAAGTAATTTTTTCGTAACATTAAGTTTATAAATTTACCGCGTTCATTTCATTGGCGTTTTGTATTGTGAGAAATAATTAGGTAGGTACGTAAAATATAATACCCAATATACTTGCCCATGTACTCGCTTACTGTACTGTAAGTATGCCATTTTGCCTCGGTACAAAAATTGGTCTGGCTACTAATTGATCTGGCCTAAAAAAATTGATTTTGATGTCTATCACGCAGCCGCACACCTAGCCAGACGTGTTTCCAAATGATGTTTGATAAAAGTGTGACTATGTAGTACACAGGTTGTAGTTCACAGGTTAACTTGTTTTGCAGTACCCTATATTTACCTACTTCAAGGTATTATAAGAGTGCAGTTATGATTATGATGGATGTGAAAAACAGAGAGATTGGGTTGCTTGGGTTGGACTTTTTTTGTTTCTAAATTACTGCATCTTTCTTCGTTTGATGAAAAAAACTTGATAGCTACATACGTGCTTACGATAAACCAGAGAAACTGAATAATTCCGTTATTTAATCTCCCGAGGCCAACGTAGGCCTCTTTTTACACCACATATTTCAAAAAGAAACGGGCAAACGGTCACAGTCTAATGGATTCTAGTTGGTGCGGAGTATTAGAAAACCAGGAAGTAGGTTAGAGAAAGTGGAATCGCCGTATGATTCCTTGTTGCCACTGTTACTGCCCCACATAAAACGGCCGGGGACTGGCCGCGAGATAGTGGGATCGCTGTAAACGCAGTTGGAATTTCGAGCGTTATGTATGTTAGCGGATTCCAGGTGTTGGTCTTTACTTGAAACCACGGCATTCCCTGGATTAGGTATATTTGGTTGGATGCGCTGGACTGTCTGGCATTGCACATCAATGATAGTTTGACTAGCTCCTGTTAGAACACGTACATACCTGATAGCTACTATTAGAACACGTACGTACCTGATAGTTTAATTAGAAATACTTGGTTATCCGAAGCAATCCGAACTGAAGATCAATAATTCGTGATATCTACCTATGTATATCAGATATTGGATAAAGTCATAAAGTGGGATTGCTATGGGTTGATACAGCAAAAATGCTATAGGAAATACGAGAAATGTAGGCAACCCCGCTTTTAGATACGTTTTACTCTTTTATGTGATTTTTCTCCAATTACCGTTGTTATTAAAGTTCAATTAATTTCGTTTCGATTAATTTTTGCAACGTGTTACCACTAATCGTGTTCCCTTCTTTGGTAATCTAATATATAAAATTCTCGTGTCACAGTTTTCGTTGCCATACTCCTCCGAAACGGCTTGACCGATTTTGATGAAATTTCTTGTGCTTATCCGGTATCTATGAGAGTCGGCCAACATCTATTTTTCATCCCCCTAAATGTTAGGGGTAGTCCACCCCTAAAATTTTATTTTTTTTATTTTTTAGACAAAATTTTTAATTTCTATTTTTTTATGATACAACATACAAAAATACATACAATCCTCAATTTTCACCCTTCTACGATCAACCCTTATTTTTTAATAAGGGCTCTGTCCCACTGTCACGCGAGAGAAGCGAGCGTTTGGGATCTGGACAACCAACCGTCTAGAAATCCGGCCGTCTAGAAGTAACCGGCTAGAGATCATTTATATATATGGCAAAACAACGTTTGCCGGGTCAGCTAGTATATCTTTATTTGTTACACCTTTTTGGATACAATTTTTTCATTGTGTGTAAAATCTACAAAAACCAAATCAATCTCGATTCGACCGAACCATAAAAAATATTAACGAACTACCCCTGAGGAAAATTGTTGTGAATGTGATCTACCAGGAAATGCACTTGCCATGATGGTCAGTTGCTCCTAGAATGCTCATTCATCATAGATCATCCGCCGGAAACTCCAAGGAATTTTGAAGAGCCCCAAGAGAGGAATTACCTACTCGTCCTACTTGAACATTATCTTCAATGAATTGTAAGCACTAGGCATCTATATAGGTACTACAATCTGTTAAACGTTATGATGGGTTGCACCTGTAGCACCTTAGTATATTTTGAAACAACTGTTTTTCGCCATTCATATATTATATGACCACTTAAAGGTTGAATGCGCCTAAATAAATAACAGAATCTGATCGCCACAGGTTTCGTGGTCCAGTTTTCAACCAGAGTAAATAAGCAAACCGCATCAACCTCCGTAAACTCCCTATGAGGTACCTCATACCGCAAAAGGTGATGGCACTAACTAAACTCTCAACATCACACTCGTGTTGGACGTGAAATACGCCTTGAAATGTAAATATCAGAAGAAATCTTCAAGGACATAGTCCTTCGATTGATGAAAACCTGGAATCATTCCATGACTGGAAAGTGAGTGATTAGAGATACTGGAATTTGTTGAAAAAAATCGAGATTACCGCGACAAGAATGGAAACCATCAAACTTAGATTTGACTGTGCTTGTATTACCTATATTTTGAAGATTTTCATTTCGCAATGATACTGCAACCCACACATATTTACAAGTACTTTAATTCGAAATCATATTTGGATTCAGTAGCATGGACAGCACCTCATGTCCCTACACAGAGCAAGTTTCCTAATGAACGAATAGAAAAGTATGATGATATATTTTTCTGGTTTAGCGTACTCGCGATACCGGATCGGTATCTAGCCGTAGGGATGGGTATCGATGTATCACTATTTCAGAATCATCGATGTGAGAATGTGGTTTTAGGCGCACAAAAACACAAAAAAGATGAAAAATAAATTTTAAAAAGGATGTTAGATGTTAGGATTTAGTCAATACCGGCTATGGTATTAGCCAGTATGCGGCATATTCCTAATCACGGATCATTGTAAGAATTTCTTTACGGACAATTTGAGAACAACCCATATAACGTAATTTGAATGTTGGGTACTGTAACGGTTCACAATAAATCTAGTTATTTACCTTTGCATTTGAATTGAAAAATATCGCAAGACTGAATTGATGTGTTCATGATCTATGAGTTGAGAAAAAGATCCATCATTGTGGATTCCCATAGTAAAGTCCAGGTGTCAGAAAATGCGCCCTGAGAGTATAAGATTAGATAATTTGTAGTTGTGTTTTGGTGCTACTCGGGATAAGATACCAAGAAACTGTAGTAGAAAGTGGAGGTTGTTCCAAATGGCGAGCAGGAGACTTAGTGAGGAAACTTCCCCAATCACCAGATCTATTGTACGAAACCCCAATGCTCAAGTTCCGCCATCCCACAGATTGACTTCCAGTTCGTTCCTGATTGTTGCTTCTTATTCCCTTCAAGCCACTCAAAACTCACTTTCAAATTCATTAATGTGCATTAGCATATATTGGCGCAGGTGGGAGGAATAGGGGCTTGGAGCTTGCGGAAACTCAATTGAATGTAGTTTGCCAACGACGAAGTTTATCTTATGTCACCTTGCGTTCATTAATGTCACTTGTGAGAAAGCGCGTCATTGTAGGGAGACGCCGCGGTTTGATCCAATTCCAACGTCGATTGGTACTTCGGCACTTTGGGTGGTTTACATGAAGCTCCGTGGGTTCCAATCGGACCTCCTTTTTAACTTTTGATATCCCATCCACCAGTTTTGTGTATTAGGTACCTTAAGAATAAGAAAGTCAACATCTGTAGAGAAAAAGAGGGAATAAGCTTTTTCATCGTTTACAATATATTTATGAGGGGTTTTAAGTGAACCCACTCCTTCAGGATGATCAATAATTATTGATTCCCCAAAGCTAAAGTATTCCATTGTACATGTAAAGCACATACTTCGATGTTTTTAATAGACAATGGGTACAACTTGTGAAAAGAGTAACACCTGATTAAATTGCTTTCTGAGACCAATCCCAAAACTACAAGATTTTAAGCAACTAAGAATGTCAGCAGGAGCAGGACTTGACGGTCTTACCTGCACATCAAGAAGGTCCTTTTGCGAAAGTCCCTAACAAGGGAACTTTAGCGGTGGCATCGAAGTTGTTGTAATAATGATGAATTGATGATATTCTGATGAATAAAGTTTTAAGTTCACTGAAGTGTCAAGAATCTCAGAAGTTCCCATCAGCTCAGTCGACATGAGTATAGTGACCTTATTTGTTTCGAACAATTTCGCAGGGATGAGACACTCATGTGACATAATTGTAGCAAAACGAAGGGAACAAGATCAGAATCAATTGACTGCACATAATTCGATCATCCTCCCGCACGCCAAAATTTCCGCAATTAACACGAACCTAACCCCCTCCGGGAGTTTTTGTTTGTTACTTCGAATGACTCAAAATGGTAATAAAGTTAGGTCCATCAGAAAGGTGATGTTGAAGTTGGAAGGGGGAGTTGGAACTGGTTAGAATGAAACATCGTTTTGAGTTTAGGATAGTTCGTCACTTGGGAGTGATCCCGTAAGATTGTGTAACCCTCACCACTTCTCCCCCAGCAAACTGTGTTGTTTGGCTCCCTTTTATGTCCTTCTTGTGAATAATGCACGCTAACTGGTTGGACGTTAGGTGCGAAAATAACTTTTCTCCAATTCTGCGAGCTTTGCGGCCTACATAACTTTCGCCACCTCTTCTAATATAAATAGTATTCTAGGTACTAGTTAATATCACAGATTATTTTTCAAACTATTCCACATTTCTTTCAAGCACAGTAAGAATGATCCGTTCTACTTTGACAGGAGTTCCTCCCTCCTCTTCTACGTACTCCGTAGGTAGATGCCTATCTATTAGATATACATCTAGCTATATCTAGTTTGGATAAGAGCAAAGGAAAGAATCCATCTGTAAAACAAAGGGTAGCAAAATCCATAACGTAACCTGATAGTTTTCATAGGCCTTCAGGAATCCAAAAATAAGCAATTCGTTGACGATTAACCTACCGTATATTCACCTATCCGTATATCTGCTATTGTCTCCAGTCATGTTACTATGGCGTTGACGTCAAAATCAATCTCTGATTCGTGAATACTCACATCAAAAGTTGAACGTCCATGTTGTATGACACATGACACCCCCCAAGTCTCCTGGAATATTAAAACGTAATTCTACAATCAATTATTCACCAACTTTCCTCATTCTGCATTTATGAGCCCTTTTCTACCGTTCCCGCTGATCAGCTATACGTATGTATAGAGACTGATCAATAACGTCTCTATTTCGTTTCGCCTTACGAGGGGAAAAACGCTTGCTTACGAAAAGGTTATCAATTCAAATGAAAAATGTTGCTCGATCGCCACGCAACCATCCAAAGTCGTTCTAATATGAATGAGGCTATTTTGGAGTGGTTAGTAATTATGTTACTCGCAGATGACCCCCTCCAAGCCGTAATTTCACAAGTTCGTGACAGTGTAGATACCGAGGTTTTTCGTTGTGATATTACCGTTCTAAAAAAAATACAACATGACTTTTTTTTCTTTTTTCCGTCGATTTGTGCAATTCTAATTATATATTTTCCCGGTGGGTCTTGTTCTCCTACCCAAATATTCGAGCTCCTGAAACAACTTTTCATGAGCGTCCAAACAAATAATTGTTTATCCTTCGTCAAGCCACCAAACTATTGTACATCAGGTCAATACGTCAATGCCTAAATCAGTTATTGGGCATGATCAACATTTTAAAATATATAAATGATTCCCACCAAGTTTTCAAAAACAACGCGGATAGCCAACAAGGAGTAGAACCTGTCAAGTATGTAAGATAGATTCGGTTTAGCTGGACGAATATGTTGTTTGTGGTTTAGGTAGTACAAATAACTCACGATTGCTCGTCACGTTGTATTCAAATTGGAAAACATCTAGTTACCCATAAGCACAAGGTTTGTGCTACTTTTTTCCAACTGGACAGGAGACAACGAAGTTTTGCTACAAAACTGATAGCCAGATTTCAAACTCGGCTAGGACATTGTTGGATAGGTAAATAATCGGAAAACAGTTTCTACACGCAATCTCAAACATCCATGTAGGTACCTACATGTTGACATCATCGGTTCTGAAGCTTTAGTCTCGAAACTCACCTTCATTTTCTTCCGTTTTCCCCGTTTCCCATCTTTCCCGCTCACTCATTTCGACGGCCGTCGAAAAATCGGGTGTTCTTATAATTCCACCATAAGCCCGGCCCTATAATGGCATAAGAAAAGTTCATTTTCATTGCAGTAGGATGTACCCACCATCAATTGTAAGTTACCAAGAATAAAGCACATACTTACCCAACTACCACTGAACCCCCTGTTTCTCTTAAGCCCGCCGAATATTGAATGTAGAATTCAATAAAGATTCAACAAGATAATTTATGCCCATGGTCGGGGTACAAGTCGAGATGTTGATAGAGAGTGAATGTGTACAGAACCAACAATTGGTCGGAATGACTTTCTGTCGGGATTGGTTTCCACTGCAAAAAGAAACCAATGTACTTTCACCAAAGATGGCAAATAATTGCCATTGGAAACTCGAACGAGAACAACATCTATGTTATGCGAATGCGTACCAAAGTGCCCAAGAGGTGTGAACTGACTTTGTTGACCACGACAAGTGAAAAGATCCTTGACCACCAAAATAAAAGGCACTTGCATAGTTTCGTCAAAAATAGCGGGAGCGCACTGAAGCATAACAATGCGTTAAAATGCGAACAACGGGAGAAGTTTGGGGACCGATCCTAATACATACTGAAAGAAGCAGTAGACACGTAGACACTCAACATGAGACTGTCCCAACCCCGGTGCCAAATTCACCAAAGGACCCGAGAGTTTTGGAGGAAAAAAAGGACCGAAATACACTTGGGCCTCCCGGAAGCCAATGCAATGAGCAAACAACTTGTGAAGAACCCATGGAAAAGGAGGAAGCTTCGAAATGGGAGCTAGCTGACAAACCTAACTTCCTCCAGCCATAATATTAACCAACACTGAGGGCAATTTTTCAGGATCGTCATGATGAATTATTATCCACTTACATCTTTCAACGGAAAAGTTCCATCGTACAGTAGGTAATAATGGAACATCTAAATATAATCGTGGATCGGTGGTACCTTAGGATATTGAACAGTTTTCAAACTTCTCCCCGTTGATAATAACCGATCAATTTCAAATCTGTTTTCTGCATTATTAAATTCGTAAGAGCAGTAAATTTGAGATTTTGAATCTGAAATTAAAATAGCTAAGATGGCAAGGAAGGGGGTGGTTTTCCCTTTTTTCAACTTATTAGTCCCAAGCAGTAATAAGGTTATGTATGTGTAGTAAGAATTTACTATTAACTCTTTGATAGCCGAGATTCAGGCATTTTGAGGACATTTTGGGTCGATGACGGTACCCCTGTATTATATGGGAGGTTGTCTGGGAATTCCGGAAAAGATAGGAACTTTCGGTGGTTTTGTTTGGTTTGAGCAGAGAATACCGTTATGGAAAATAATAATAGCGAAGCTGGATCTTTAAACTCCACATTTGCGTTATACCAAGGAAATTTCTTCGGTAAATATGCCCAGGGAAGACTCATATAAGCAAAACTCCAACGTTATTCCAAAGTTGAAATGAACTTTGTCGACGGAAAAGGGTTAAGAGGGGCGGAGGAGGATGGTACAATAGAAAATTATATAACTTTTTAAGGCACTGGAGCTTGAATAAAAAGTTGTGTGTACTTTGAAATAAAGCGCTAAACCTGTAAAGTTAAAAGTGAAGGAAGGGATGGGGAATAAAAACGCAAAGGTTCAATATAGGAGAGAAGAAATAGAAACAGCGTCAGAAGGTAATTCAATACAGAAGCAATCCACGTTTGCATGACACAAAATCAATGCTTACAATACGCCAAGAAAGGCGGTAAATGGAAAGGGCGGATTAAACTGGGAACTGAGTGGAACCTGTTAGCTTTGTTATGCCCACATTACTTTTATTCTTCACAGAAACCTCAAGTGCAACCAAGATATGCAATCCGAAAGATTGAAAATTCAATTCTTCGCTTTACCGACTATTTACTAACTCGTTTCTGCTTTGATCACCCTCATCAAATGAAATAAATACGACTACTTACACACAGAACAGCATTTTCCACTCGCAGCTAATATGCATCAGGTACTCAACGAAACTCATCAACACCAATATTTAATATAGCAGGTACGAGTATTTATCCCGTGAACTACCATGGCTCGAGGACATTTGTTTGTTTGTTCAGCGCTACGCGTCGCTGTTTTTTTTATTACAATTTTTGATATCTTACTTTTACACCTCATGTAATTTCCTCATGCAATCGTTTTTTGGTTGTCATTATCATGACATATCGACATACTGATACTACGAAATTGCCCAGAGATAGAGGCAGTGCCACATTACAGAAGATCGTCACTGCCACGTTGTTACTCTAAATGAGCCCGGATGAGAAGCAACCTTTGCTAATGAATTATGAATGACCAGGAAAATTATGAATATTGATCTGGAAAATTTTGAATTTGCTTTGACATATTTTTGACTTTTATGTGAGAATGTTGCATTTTATATTTGTAAATGGTGATATTGCATGGAAACCCTCAAGGAAAGCACACCAGTGAGCAGAGTTGGGCAAACGCATTTTGACACTAAATTTGTGTTTGTTCATTAATAGTGCTGCAACCACTTAAAACCCATGTTATACTAAACGGTTGAAACCGTTCGAGTCACTAAAATCCAATAGAACCAACGGGTATTAATTACATGTGATATTGAAGTGAATAACTACTTAGGAACTAACTATTAAAACTAAAAAACTAAAAATTCAGTTTTAAGGCCATAACTATATCAGTTTCTGCTAAGTTGTTCACTCCAATTAGACATGTACTTAATCAATTCCCGTAAGTTCTATTGGATTCTAGAGATTCAGGTGGATTTAACCATAATATTCAACCACTGGTGTGAGGTGGTTAAAACCTTATAAAACTTCCCTTTTCGTGACGATTTCGTGTGACG
>JAEMON010000010.1:23126740-23145959 GCA_030264115.1 Lygus lineolaris
ACCTAGCCCATCTCACAGTGTTCTTATCTCATTTTACAATTACAATTAATGATGATCTGCATCATCGTCTTCACAGTCGTATCTACTATGCCATAAAGATATTTTACTTCATCGCAGCTTCATCGTATAAACAATTTTCCCCCATGTTACACCGGTAAGGTGAGTAGGTACCTCATAAATATATTTTCAAATGATTTTGTTGTGAGCTTATTGAGTTAAGTCTGTATTTCTAGTTTATGGAGAATAACTTCCATATTTTTCAATATCCGGGCCCTTTCCAGAATTTGTTACCAACTGATGAGGACCTTCCGAAGACAAAACTGAAAACATTTCACCCTCACGTCAAGATTGCCAAAAATGTAATACCTCTGAACCGTTATATGCGTTTTTCTCATGCATTTATTGGCCGATTTTGATGCGGTTTGCAGCATATTGTTTGCCATTCGACTCCAAAGAGCAAGCAACCATGCAAAATGTAAATTTTCAAAATCAACTTTAGATGTGAACATCTTGATGGGGTGAAAAACATATTACATTTTTTTGTTTTGAGATTACAATTATCTCACATACCTTACATTGACCAGTTGAAGGAGCGAACCCATTGAACTGTAATTCAGGTGACTTTCAGTTTTTTTTTTTGTCATTTTGTCGTCCCAAATTGTCAAAACGGACAGGTACTGTGCGCAAACTCGAATCGATGCAGCTCAACATTTTCAATAGGTATTGCTTTTTACATTTCAAAGCTTTTTGGATATTTCTGGTTCTGTGTCAGTCTGTGGGAATTTCCTGTCCCAGAAAAACTTTCCTTAGTTACTAAATTATGTATTTTGAAAAAATTTCCAGGGATCGTGCGGTGTAGCCCCTAGACGGGTTGGTTCCCTTAATCGCCATTGGGGCAATGGTAGCGTGTCTTCATACGCAAACGTGATTTTCTGAAACATCAGTTTCTGAGCCAAATGTCTCCATTTTGCTCAAATTTGGAGGGTCCAATTACCTTTGCTGGCTCCAAGACGATCGCCCACGAATTTGGTAACAAGTGGATCAGTGATAGCTACTGTGCATGCACAAACTTGAAATTCTATGTCAAAGGCATAAATCAGGAAGTAGGTACCTACCAATTCTACCGATTTCAGTGACATTTTCACTACTGTAACTATTGTATACATGCATTTTGCAAAAGTGAGGAGGCTTTATTTTCCTTTGTCCTTTGTCCTGGCTGTTCCATGACAAACATTGAGGTAAGAGCGTAACCTTCTTCTTATCGCAGTGTCCTGGCTGTGCTTTTCAGGGCCGCAGGGGTCATTTTACATGTGAGTGGGGAATTAGACTAACTGAATATTACTTACTCCACAGACCTTTATATACCTTAGGCTCTCAGAATTTCCTTCAAATTTGACGCAGAGAGGGAGTTTTGGGGGAGGGTTGTGTTAAATCTGGGGTTTTCAGTCATTATACCCTCACACATGATTCAAACTGTGAGAAACTTTGGGAATATCTTTGAATCAGTGCACCCTGGATGCTATACCCCAAGATGTTCTGAACTTTGACCCCAAAAGGTAGTTTTGGAGAGGAGAAATTAGTCAATAAATTGGAGAGATGCCAGAAGATGCCGGATTGTCATATGACACTGGTTCAGTCCAACAGTTGCAATGTAAGTTGAAGGTGTCAGTTACAAAGTATTAGAGTACCTAGTGATAAATAAAACATGCTCCTTAGGGTACAGATTATGATATCTACATAATTTTATTGTATTAACGCAGGAAGCTTTTCATGCCACATTTTAAACTAAATTTCGATTGAAATAACGGTAAGATGTCTAATCGAATATGCATAGTGGGGAACCTTTATCGAAATACGCCTCCAAAATGTAGGTAGGTACGTATAGCTGATTGGAAATTCGATGATGTATAGAAACTAGAACAGTTTAGCTATTGTTATGGAATCCAATAAGAACCATCTAGGCTCATCTAGACTTATCAATCATGAAACGTCATATTTTAGTTTGCTATTTATTAGATTTGTATAACAAACATTATTTGAGTATTATTGAGAAAGAAACATTGCCTGAAATGTTATGCCAAACATGAGTTAAAGTAGATAATTTATCCAAATTTCAGGCCAAATAATGCGGAAAAGAAACATATTATTATCCCAATTACAACCCATATTACAATCCTAACTGTGGACTTTTTGTCAATTGTCAGCTCTCCGTGTCCAGCGGATTATCGTACCGTAACTTCAAAATTTTTCCCCCGTAACAGAACTTCCATCTGTATTAGGTAGGTAGGTACTCCTCAATGATTTTGCACCGATTGCTATTGAGTGAATGTGGGACGTAATATTTCAGCTGCGTGGATACAATTTTATAGGATCTGATAATTGAAAGGTTAGTCTATCAAGATTTTCTAATGAAATTGCCTTCTTAGGTTACGAAAAGTTAGAACCCCATATTGTCGAAATTTTTGTCATAACTGGGAAAAACGAGTTTGAGAGTTTGAATAAAGATAAGTGAGGCTACGGGTTGTTGTATAGGAAAAGCTGGGAGGATAAAACATGTTGAATGATTAATTGTATATAGTTGACAGGATTCCACCATTAGTCATGCCCCACTCCCTCGGAAGGCCGCCTCTTCCATCACAATCAGACCATTTTCTACTCCTCACACATAATATCACAAGTTCTCCGAATCCTCACCCTAGGAATATTTGTTATATATGGGAATAGATACCTACCTACGTTTTCTTACTGGTTACCATTGAGTCTACGGACGAAAACGGTCCGATTAATTATTATCGCTAAACCAACAAAAATGAAGCGTAAATCAGCATGCCCATCTTTTCTTTTGTTGCTCATTTTCAATACCTAATAGGTAAGTACCTAAACTTTTGTAATCGAGCATGAAAAAAATTTGTTTGAGCTCTCATATTTAGCTGAGTTGAAAACTGAGCGGAGAACTGTCCCTTGAATGTTTTGCTATAAAAAATCCTTTATGAAGGATGATTTAGGTACTCACATCATGTAAGGAGGGCTTCAAAAATCAGAGATTCCTACTGATCAGACAATGAAGAGGTTCGCTTAAATTATGCCTCTTTTACGACTAATTTGGAGGCACGTTGCGTGAATGAGACTTTGTTTAGTGTTAATTTGTGATGATATAAAAATTCACTGCGTCGCTTCATGGTGGGAAATACGTTGGAAAATACCAGAAAAAGAAAAGAAAACTTGAGAAAGTTGCAATAAGAAACAGTAAGGATTATGAGGTGCTGAGGATCCAAGGAAAGAAAATCTTGAGTTCTTGAGCAGTGTAATGGGCTCAGATGTCAAAATGAGCTGGTCTTTTGAAGCCTTCTTCTTGCAACTAATTGTACTTGTCCAGTGCTGGGAAAGGAACATGGCACATGTACCGCATTACCACGGCCCATCATCCCCTTAACTAGAGGCTATTTGAATTCTTCCTTGGCTGCAGTCGCGGTTTTTTTCTTTTCCTTTATTTTAGATGGGTGCTTAGTGGAATAAGTACGTTCCAAGACTTGACACTGAGCGCGTTTTATCCTTGTATCTATGAGAGACATGTTTTTCAAGAAACCAGTAAGAATAAGCAATTATTACCCCTTACCTAATCCTATGTTATTCCAGCCAGTTATTAATGCGACTTAATGATAATTCTTTCGAAAAGATTCACTGTATTATTACGAGTATTATCATTATTATTATTATTATCTGCAAAATCAAACAAAAGTTCCATTAGTGCGGCATGATTTGATGAGCGAATTTTCAAATAATCGTTTCAACCGACTTTGTGGATGATTCTTATAGGACATTTTGCACTGATTCCGAATAGTTTCCTATGTTGAAGATGGTAATTTACACCAAAAACCTCAAAAAACACGTTTTAGCGAATTTTTGAAGAAAATGAAGCTATTGCAATGGCTTCAAAACTTTTGTAATGCAAATTTTTGAAAATTTTCTTCATGGAAATCCGTTTAAGACCATATATATTTATATGTTTACATGTACATAAGTGTCATTCCAGACGATATCTGACCGAGGAATAGAGCTAAAAATCTGAAAAAATGTCAAAATGTCAATAATATCAAAAGAAAGGTTGAGTTCGTTGGCCAGAATTTTTGGAGTACTCCAAGGGTTCAAATTTTGGAAATTTAGAGTCAAAAATCGCTATAAAAACGAGTTTTTTGGGGTGTTCGGTGTATATTACAAATTTAGAGTATTTATCACAAATTTAGAGTCAAAAATCGCTACAAAAAACGAGTTTTTTGAGGTGTTCGGTGTATATTACCAGCTTATATAGGAACATAAATGGTATACTCGAAATCAGCGTAAAATTTTCTATAAGAATAACCCACCAAATCGGTTAAAATCATTCTTTGAAAATTCACTCATCAACTCATGATGCATGAATGGAACTTGTTGCCTCTTAATTCACAAAACTGGACCCTTTGGAGTACTCCCCAAATTCTTCCCAACGAACTCATCCTTCCTTTTGTCATTATTGACAATAACTATGACATTTTATTTTTTATTTTTTAGGTAGATTCTAGGGTCAGATATCATCTGGAATTACATATACATATACATACGAGTGTACTTAAAAAAATTTAATTTCAGGAATCGTTTTAGAATGGTCTGAAACGGATTTCCATGGAGAACATTTTCTGCAATTTTGCATTATCAAAATTTAGAAGCTATGGCAAAAGGTGAATTTCTTCGCTGAAAATAATCTGGTCTGCCGCATCTTATTTACCTAATTCAGAATTCTAGAGTACATTTAGGTACCTACATAATATTGTGTGTTTATTTATTATGCGTAGACAAATTATAGTTCCTAAATAAACTATTTCCCATCTCAAGTGGTTGATAGGAGGATAGATCAAGCCCTGAATTGACCTAAAAAATTTGATTGAATTCAGACAAATGGTCCTTTAGGTAGTTATCCGAAAATGAAAACATACCCTACCATCTATCTGAGTACTATTTATCAATCGAAGTCTTCTCCAAGAAAGTTTCCTTGTATTTTGCAATTGAATTAGTACGGAACTTCTCATCCCACTACGTCAGAATCCAGATATGCAGTCCAATAATTTTCTAAACCTTGCCTGAACTGTTGTAAACCTTGTCTGAAAGCACCTCTCGAGGAAATAATTGTTGGCATAAAATTTTGTAGGTGTAAGTGCGTTTTCAGAACAACTTTGTTATTTTTCCTTCTTGCAATTTCCACATCACCGAGAGGTGACAAAATACGTTTGCTATCAATGAAGAACAAATGGAGAGTTCATTTCGAAATGCGACAAGTTCCATTTCACTTGCACTTTTTGGTCCATTTTTGTGTGTAAAAAGCATATGGAAATGTTTGTGCATAACTCGCTCCAGAATGAGGGCTCCACGGACGTTTATAAACAAAACTTTTTGCACTTCATTTTTTTTTTTTTTTTTTTTTTTTCAAGTTAGTGTGAGGACTGGTTACCTACCAGTTGATCAACTTTTAAGGATGAAACGTCAAAACTCGTCGAAAAGGTAGTAATAAACATACCTATGCAAATTGTGAATATTAGGTAGTCACCACATAGCACTTCAAAGTTAGCCGAAAAATATCTGTAATCGTTGCAATATAATACCTATTGTAAGTCTACAGTTTCTTAGTGATTGTGGATAGTGACTGTAATAGCTGTCTGCTGTCACATAATCAGAAAATTAGGAGTAGCTAAGTAAACAGCTAAGTACCTATCTCGAGCTGTCAACAAATATAATTGAGATAAAGAACCCAAGAAAAATACTCACCATAACGAACCGTCCTAAATAAAAATCAAGTAACATGAGAGGTTGATAGGAATGATGTGATGAGAATTGCGATAGGCTTCCTTCTGAACGTCATTCGTGATTTGAAAATGTAATTCAATCGATTGAATTCATACAAATGTCAGTCAATGATTTATGACCGGATTAAGCTCCCCTCGAGCGTTCCATTATACCGCAAGAATAATGAATGTGAAGAAAGCTTGTCCACGATGAAATGACATTTGCATCCTAATTCAATCCACGAGTCGTGTAATTAACTTAATTCATAATACGAGTTTTACTGTTGTCAAGTTGAAGAACAACTTTTTTCACGAGGTGTGTTTTAGTGGCTGTTGAATTCTAAATGACAAATAACCAGAAGATTTATTATGAATGTCATTCATACATTATCCAATCATCCTTACAATTGTAGGTTCATTTCAACCAATGGCACCGAAGATTCAAATTGGCTCCCCCCGGCCCTGTTGTTCTAGAAACCTTCAGGTACTTTCTTGAAGTAAGTAAATGAGAAGTAAAGTAAATTTTGTTTGAATAAAAATAGATGTTATCATTTCCCATTATGAGTAAAATCATATAATAGTAGTTGAAATAGCGGAAATGAAATCAAAGTCTTTCAGTATATTGGCGCATCAGGCGGCTCGAATGGTTGAACAAATAATAATAGGTGAATTATAACATTCTTTCACTATTAGTTCAACCATTTCATAATAAAGCCGTTTTCTACAAGCACAATTAGTCAGTTTAAAATAATTGCTATTGCTCACGAGTCTATCGAAGTTAGAGAAAGCTTTGTTTCGAAAAAATTGCTGTCCTCCAAAATTGAAATTTTCACTCGCATTTTACGTTTCAGAGCTTCTTGTACAAATTTGGTTACATGTCTGTCTATCGGTCTGTCTGTCCGCATTTTTTCCTTGTTACAGCCATATCTTCCAGAGTTTTCATCCGATTTTGTTCAAATTTTTATGGATTAAGCGGGCCCCATGAGCACCAATATGAATTTCATCATTATTGAATCAACAGTACCTACTCTCTACGCATGCGCTAATGTAAATTTCGTTCACGATTATGTTGACATTCTGTCTAAACTGATAAACATCAACACGGAAACAACTATTTCTCAGTTCCTAGTGGACCGATTTCGCTCAAAATCGGTTGGTTGAGGGCTGACTCCAAGACAATCACCTATGGATTTCGCCGCAGTTGGATGAGTGATGGCTACTGCGCACTTGGAATTTTATGCCATACGCATAACACTGGAACGATTATACTAATTTTGCTGAAATGTTAACTAATTGATTATATATACGTATATGTTACCAAAGTGAGTAAGCTATACCTACTGCCCACCCAACTTGGCAGAAGTTGTTTTTTTTCAATTTATGTTGACATTTGGTATTAACTGACAAACATCAACACGATCAGGAGTTTTGAACTTACATAATTTTTTATTTCAAAATTTCTTGGACTCGAGGAAGGTGCCATTTCCACTTGGCAGAGTAGTTAAGTTAATAAATTCATTGTTGACCTAGCCTTCCTTAGTGAACCGTATTCATTAGCAACTTGTGTTCACTTGGAGTTTATTGACCACCAATGAAAGATGACAAAGAAAATTCCCTACCTTGAAACCCGAACCAGTACGAATTAGAGATGGGAGAGCGAAGCTCTTTGAGACATAGTTTTGCACAATAATATGAAAATATAGTTGCCTAGGTAGTTCGTGCCTATCATAAGAGTGGACAGCTTATATTTTGAATTAAATTTTTAAAACCAGCAGTTATTTTGTGTGCAGTCATTGCGGATGGATCGGTAGTCGAGCAAACCTTGGATGGTCGCAGTAAATTTCAGGGAAACAGCAGAGTACCACCTCAATTGAATGATGTGATTGGAGCGCTCCGTTGAGCGTGGCCACGTGAGCGGTGTGTTAAGAACCCTCCTTGTTACCCAAAACAACGTTTTGAATCTGAATAGCATATATTAATTCAGATAAGTATCAGATATCGATGTGTACTTTATTTTCTCGAGCGCTAATGTGATAAATAATCAATAATTATTGTTTCCTAGTCTACCAAAGGTAGGGTAAGCTTTCTTATAATTTTGTGAGAGTTGAGAATGTTGTCCTCCCAAATCGAAATTTCAACTCGCTTCTTACATTTTAGAATTTCCTGAACAATCCTATGAATTTCAAAGCAATCGAATCTGTAGAAACCACGGCGCAATCGAAAACTCTAAATATATTGCCTACATTAAGATAAATAAGTTAATGTTGGTAGTTGAATTTGTTTTTCAAGTTATTGCCTACAAGGAAGCTACACCCACACGACAGACTTTTTCCAATTCGTATTTCCAAATTTTAGTGTGATTTGAGTTTTGCCCGACTTACCAGTTATTCCTACGACCAAGTTCATTTGGCTTTTACTGCTTTGGGAAAGGGGCCAAACATGTATTTTAAACACTGCTACATTCATGTACTGACTTAGGTACATTCATGTACATGTTTTATCTCGTTTTGCTTTTAGCTGTTGAAATAAAGTTATAGAGCTATCTTTGAACCTACTAGGGAGTAGATACATAGGTAGGTACCTATTAAAACTCAGGTCCTCCCCTCGAGGGTATTTCGCCAAATGATTATTTGGACTGGCAGGACGAAGTGGGTACATATTCGCGGTACACAGGCCAAAGTGCTTTGTTAAGAGTAAGTAGCCCCGAGGACCTAATATCAAATAGAGAGAGAGGGAATCGAAATGGTAGGAAAGCCGAAAGTGGTAGAAGCGGGGGAATCGAGTGCGTTAGAAGGCAGGGCGAATGTAGTTTGTGGTGTTATTGGACATGTGCTTGCATGGGGGGTGGCCCCCAAACGGTGTTTGTACGTCTAAGAGGCCATGGGATAAAGCAAATGTTTGCGAGGGGCCCCAACCAATAACATCCTCTAAGTTACCTACTAACTAATTACTCCGGTATTTGCCTAACCATGACCTTAAAATCAACAGTATCCCCATCTTGATGTTGATCCATTCAAAATTGCTCCCTGGTCAAGCAGGTAAGCGCGGAGGTTTGACTTCCCCTCTCCCATTCTGCATGCCAACACCGACCGCTCCTAATTGAGTCGAGCTACGTCTCTCTGTGTTAACTCAAGAAATAACATTTTGTAACTCCGTTGATATTGCATGCTTATCCACCTAATATAAATAAAAAATTGAAAAAATTATAAAACCTGAATAATTTTAAAAAACACCTTTTTTTTTATTTGAAAAACTGGAGAAACGCAGTAAACAACTTTTCACCCTGCCGTACCTGAAAAATCAGAATCAGAGTGTCTTGGTTTTTTTATGACCTCAAAAAAAAAAAAAAAACCAATCAAGACGTTTGAGGAACCTATTTAATGTATTTTCAACTAGATTATGAAAGATGCTTTTTTGAATTTTCCCAATTTTGACCTGGGATTTCAATTTAGCAACTTAAAGTGCATAACACAGGTACCATACAAAATTCACAAAACTAGGTCTAAATCCAGTTATCGTACTTCAGCGTATGGAGACGTCTCAAGAGCAACAGATAATAATAATGTTAGTAATAATAAAAGTAACCGTAATGAAAGTTTTTACAAGTTGGTATATCCAAATTTATGTAACTTACCTATCAGAATACTCGTCTACAATAAACGTAGGGGCCAGGCTATCGCCCGGGAAAAACCCAAAAGCAGCGGGTCAGCAACCCTACATGACCTAAACTCTACCACCCATGGACAAGGGGGTGAGGCAGTAGTAGTATAAAAGTGACTGATCTAAAGCGTAGGGATTCATTCCTTCGGAAATTCCTAAACCTAGAAGTACCTGTGAAACCTGTGTTGTCCATTGCTATACCTAACTCTCTCCTAAAAATAAGGTAGATACGCTAAAACAACCTAACAAATTCTAGCCAGTAAATTCTGTCTTCTGAACCAAATATTTAGTGTATACCACTGGGCCGCCATTTAATATTTGGCAAAGGGACACAAGGGAACTAAAAGTAAATCTTACACTTCTACTCTTTTCTGGACTGACTAGGTGTATATCACCAGGCTGTCGCCCAGTAGGAATAGAATTTTATAGTTACCTTTACCTCGAGAGAAAAGACTCATTGGGAAGGAAATCCAATATTTCTGAACCGATCAATTGTTTTAAACCCATTATCAAAATGTTTGCCTAACCCTCTGTTGGTCATCTGACTATAGGCCTAAGGCTGGACCACCGTATCCAATATACATAATTATGTAAGAAACTTGATAATCTCCTCAAGAGGAATTTTAAATATTAGCGCGTAGGCCAATACCCCTAGCAAAAGGGGGAAAGTAAAATAATAGGCGAAACTGAATTCCCTAGAGTAACATTGCATTTGGATTCTATGCTTCAGTACACCCGTTCTACGACATCAGATAGAAATCGGAGCACTTTCATTTTTTGCTTAAAAAAAAAAAAAAAAAACCGGCAGCCTGTGATGAAATTATTTAGGTTTTGGTCCTTGTAGGTAGGTACAAGCTTACTTGGTAGTTAGGTAGGTAGCATGTAGGTAGGTACTTACTTGGTCGGGATTCAGCTAGATGAAACAATTGCGGTATTTATAAAATTTACCTATTCATTCAACATTTCTAGCCTGCTACATGTATTAATTGGGCATTGCAAGCCAAGCACAGGAATAATCCTGATGATGGGCTCAGTAGAAGGCCAGAACGTTGGATGAATTGATGATGTAAAATACGCAAATGTTTCATCAAGCTTGACCCCGACCAACCAAGAATAACAATACATTTGCATGCATCCAATAACATATCTAATCAAGTCAAGTTTGACCTCAGGTTAGCTTCCCTGAAACACCAGAAAGGGGAGTGAGAGTGAATAGATCCCAGAGAGAAAGAACCCCTCAACGAAAAATTTCGATTTCCTGAAATGGGATCGTAAAAAGCTGCATATGGCCCACCGTGTTTATATGACCGAAGGGTGGAGCAGAAAACACAGAGAGCATAATATGTGGAGAGCAAGTGCGTTTAAATAAAATATAACGGTGAAATGAAATTTTCCTCCCCCTCTACCACCTGCCATTTCATTCTTCCCTTTTCCCGTTTACATATGAAAGTTTTGTTTTGATATTGTTTCACCTTGTTCGCCGTTTCACGAAGCGCACACAGGTAGGTAGGGAATGGTCGAAATAAGCTCAGTGAAGAATAATGAGAATAATTGAGCTGTTGGTCAATTAATTTATCTGCAAGATTTTACAAGAGAAATTGAACCATATGAGAACAGACACTATGGAAAATATATAATCCCAATAGTGCAAAGGGTTTTGACCAAAACAGATACAAGAGCTATTATAAAATTAGCTGTGGTGGACAGGAAAGAATGAACGTATAGGTATGATAGGTAATAATTGAACCCATTCAACTTTACTATCCGCTCTCTCTCCTGGAGTTCTTCATATTTGGTTAAAACTCTCAGAGTTTGATTTTCATTTGCCAAAAGATTTTTCTGTACCAGCTGCGCTCCAAAGGTGAATTAGAACCTACCAGTTGCTCCCAGGATAGTATCAGTTCTGGATGAAAACCGCATGCCAGTTTCGCCCTACAGGGAGCTGCAAAGCCTTTGGTGAAGGTACATGTATACAGTTGAGGATGAAATTTACAATTTTCACTGTCCAAAATACACAGCTCCAGAAGATTTTAGTAATCAGCACTCGCGCAGAGAATTGGCTTGCTCCTAAACGAACTCCAAAAAATGACCTAACGGTGGAAGCCAGCCTCCCATTGACCTGCCAATTGCCATTCTCGTCTCATATCAGAGAAGCACATCTCAAGATACCAAGCTACCATCCACTTAAGAGCATCCGTTTAATGTCGATCATTGGACTATTCTATGAAAATTATGATCATAGATATGATTCATGGTACAAAATCATGAAATATTCCAAGATTCTTAACGAATTCCATGTAGATAGCTGAGGGGAACACGGACAGTGATTGGGCCGAAATGGAGTTTGAAAAATATGTTGGCAAGCCCCTCTCTCCCTTCTGTACTTTTTTATATGCTACGTTTTATCAAAGGAAAATGAGATCAGCATAGGAGGCACACTCCATCTCCTCTGCAGAGGTTTTTCAATAGAACACGAGGATGAGGGGAGGGAGTTGTTCTTTTCTCTGGTATTCTTTGCATCCTCCTTCGTTCCTTTTCGTATTTTTCACCCTCCTTTCACCACACCCACCGGTTTAGTTGGATCTTGATTATATAAGTCATGACCTCAGACTATTCGGTCGCATGAGTCTACTCACATAAAAGGTAAATCAAGGGAATATAAATTTTGGATTCAGGCTGAGGAAGAACGCAGGCTTGTTATTTTTCTAGTGGGGGCTTTCAGGCAAAGCTATGTTTTTCATGGCTAATTTTGCCGAAACTCGGGGATTTCACAGCCTCACTTTTAAAGATCATCTTCCTCATTCATTGCTTGATCAGTAGTCAGAGGCGAATCTTCCAGGCAAACAAAGACCTCCAAGCCCTCAACTTTGCTGCTAAAAAAAAATCAATTCAAATAAAGCAATAAACAAGAAAGAAAAAATGGGAGAGATGAGGGCGTTACGTTAATATGCATACATATCTCTCAAGAAACGGCATTTGAACCATTTTAGCCAATTTTCGAAGAAAATGAAGCTATTGCAATGGCTTCAAAATTTAAATAATGAAAATTTTGAACTTTTTCTTCATGGTAATCATGTAGGGAACCGGAGAACATGAGCTAAGTCAAACAATATCTTTCTGTAATATATTGTTTGGTGTAGGAAACGGTTTAATGCCTCTCTACTCATGAACACATTAAAACAAATTACTATTCATCTTTAGCGGTCATTGAAAGGGTGGTGATATTTGCCCAAAAAAATTTCCCTCCTGACACCCCCCCGGCCAGAAATAGATTCTATCTCAATTATTGCTAGTCAATCAAGAAATTTAAAGATGATTACATCACCTTTCGTAGCCTCTTCTTCCATAAGCCATACAGGAGGTCACCTAGCTTTGCCTGAAAGCGTACTATACGTCCATAATCAACTTAATTCAAAACCACATGTCGCAGGAATTCTCAGGCATGAACATTAATCTTGAAGAATTCATCTTTAAATGTTTCAATCAATATTTCGAAATGTACCTAGGATTGAAAGGAATCCGAGCAATCCTTTGTTCGCGTCCTGATGGAGTGTCATTCGATGCAGAAGGGGAAGAATGCCCCATCGGCATCTCATCAAATTACACTCCCTTTGAGCATAAACGTTAAATGCCATTTGTTGCTCCCGTCACTACCGTCCTCTCTCAAGAGCCTCCACTTCCCCTCGCTAAAAAGCTTTCTATTCGCCACTCATCTGAAGCAAAAAGGTAAAACGTATCACTTACGCTTTATTGCGCCCTGTTTTAAAGGGCTCCCGATATTAGGTGCTACACTTGAAACCGCCCCACTTGGGCCTCTTTGGATGTTTAGGTGCATTTGCGACTTTTCTTCACACCACACCAGAACGAACTTTTTTCTTTTCATTCTTCTTTTCAACTAAAAAGAATGTATGGGATAAAAGAGCTTAACATTTCGCAAGAGAAGCAGGCTGAAAGAGTTCTTTAAGAGGATAAGTACCCGCCTAATGATGTTTTTTGAGTAATACAAAAAATAGACGGATTGCTAAAGTATAGGTGGAAAGAGAATGACATGTACTCGTACGCGCAACTCGTATGAGAACGCACAACACTAAGGAAAATGTATGTAAAATACTGTTCATAATGTTCTGCACAGATAATAATGTATCCATCTAGAAGCTCGTCCACAAAAACCCAGAAAATGTAACTGGAATCAAATGCAAATTGTGGGGGTTAAGGGCGGTGCAAGGATTCGTGGAACCTTTAGTGAAGTCTCAAACTTGAAATACGACATGGGTCTCAAGATGGAAGGAATAAATGTGGCATCTTCAACTTGGTATTAATTGGTCCGACTGGTTTTATAATATTTTTAGTTGTGGGGGATACAGACTCAAGTTTTGTTCTGTACAACGATACCTTAAGTTTCCGAGATGATGAACACCTCCTCTCCTCCTGTTACATCGGTGTTCACAATATTTTATTATAAACATTTTCATTCGAGCCAGCTAACGATAGAAGTTCAACCATTACAACTCACGCAGCCAACTGTGGATTAAAGTTGCAGTTTTAATAATGAATCAGAATATTACTATTGTATTTTCATCAAAAACCTCTGAGAACTCCAATCAAATTTGCTTGCTTGGTGCCTCCGAAACCGTCCCTGTCAAGAGTTTCAAATTCCCGCTCACGTTCCACCAAGCATATAATATTTGGCCAGCCTACTAATTCGCGGGAAACGCACGTTTCAAACACGCCAAAGAGGCAGGTAGGTAACCCAAGAGCGGGCATAGGTAGGTATTAATATTGATTGTCGAGGTTCCCTCATGTATGAAAAGCAATAGCGCGTGACAACGGAGTTTCCCCCGTTTCTCTAATGCTTGTACACGCGTTCAATCGAACGCTTGCACAGTTAGGGCAGGACGTCTATCAGGTGTAGAAATTAACTGTTCCACAGTCATTCGTTCGAAAAGGCGACGTGGAAGGGGTTTCCACAACGTTTAATGTCAAATTAATAATTCACTGTCCGCATATGAATTTATTGTATAAATGAACCTTTTGTTCGAGGAGGATGCGAACAAGCATTCGTTGCGAAAAGCCACTCCACGTGTAAGAGGGAGTAATCGGGTGTTACGACTGCTCTCGTGAACCCATGTTAGTTCTTACGATTAATTTATGAAAAGGTACAGCAGTTGTTGAATTACATGTTTCGCTTACAGATGAGATGGCATGACTGAAAAATCTACATGCTTGCCGTGGGTTTTCGTACCTGACAAAATATTTGTCTAACTGTTACTCACTTTTTGTATTGTATTAGGTACTATTCGGGATTCAGCCACTCACTCATCACCATATTGGTTTGTTTCTTCTGTTTACCATGGTTTTACGTAGGTAGGTACATCTTTGTTTTTAGGTATCAACGTTTCTGGCCCCCTAAGGGGCCTATCATCAGGAGGAGGTCAGAGGACGTGATTCCTGAAAATAAAGATATATAGGTAATACCTATGTAAAACCATATGGTGTGTAGTTCGTTGAATCTCGACTAAGTTAACAAAACCAATTAAATAATTATGCAGTCGACTAATATCGCAAACGACATTTACTTATTACGAGTCACTTCTCTGTTCTCTCAAAATGTCTTCATATTATCATTGACAAAATTGTTAGGTATTAATAAATTAGGCACATACAAAACATTGCCGGAAAACGAGTAATTCAGCTTCGCGGTCAAGTTTTATGGGTTTTACAAGGACGACATGAATGTCATGTCATATTGCACCTACTAATTGCCATTTACAGATCTGTGACTCCATTTTTGATTCAGACCTGTGACCTCAATTTTCGACTCAGTTGATCATGGAGCTCAATTTTTAACTTTGCCTTTCTGGAAACTCAGCTGCTCAGAAACGATTTGGTAGCTAAACGATAAGATGTAGCTAGTGTGGATTCGGATAAATTAGGTGCTTTCCAACGATTGGTGAAAGTTTTTCGTATCATGAAAACTTAAAGAGTTACATTTCTACGGATCGGTCAATTTTCGGAAGTGTGCCCAGCCAAAAGACATTTTAGCATGCATATCAAAATCATGAGTACCCATTTACATAATATTGGTTCACACGTGTGAACTTTACCGAGTTATGCTTGAAAGTGAGCGAGACGTCGTGTTAGTTTCTGTTTTATAAACCTATAATCAATTACGTAGTTCTCGTATTTATACACTTAGAAGTTAAGCTCAAGTATATAACTATCGATCAGTACCCAAAGCTACTTCAAGATAGATATTAACTACTATGAAACATCGTGGTGATGGTAATATAATATGATGGAATCCAATAGTACTTATATTGAAAAGCTTCTGTGTACTTTTACAACTCAGGCAAATTTTCATCTAAATGACGAATGACATGTATCGTTAATTACCTATCAATGAACACGAGCCTATAGTTAGATACCTAATAATGATATTGCAATTATCTTAACGACCAGCAACGCTGGTAACGTTGTAACATTTATAATAATAATATGTAACATGCATTTTATTGAACATCTTACTCTATTCTATTCTGTTAATTATGAGTTTGATTTGTTAAGAAGGGAGATGAACCCAAACCAAGAATAAACATTTCAAATTCATTTATTCATATATTATGTGGTTATTTCATTGGATACACGAGGGTCGTCCAGAAAATAAGTTCCGGTTTTTTTAATCAAGTTTTTATTGAAAAAAATTGATACAGAAATTGTACTTGAACATTAATGTATTACTTTCCCTCGTAATCCCCGGCGACGTCATACATTTGGTATACCGCGAAATGAGCTTCGAAATTCCTTCCTCGTAGAAGCTTGCCGCCACCTCCGCCTGTCCAGTTGGTGACAGCTTCTTTCACTTTCTGTCACTTGTGAATCGTTCTCCTGCCAATCCCTCCTTCATTTTGGCAAAAAGGTGATAGTCTGAACGGGCCAAGTCAGGACTGTAAGGTGGATGGGTCAAAATATCCTTACCAAACTCATCCAAAAGTTGCATTGTGGAATGAGCGACTTGAGGCCGAGCGTTATCGTGGAGAAAGCAAACACCGGAGGTCAATATTCCTCTTCTCTTACTGTTTATGGACCGACGAACCTTCTTCAGGGTCTCATAATAGCGATTGGCGTTATTGTTTTCACCTTGAGGCAAAAAGTCAATCAGGAGAATTCCTTTTTGGTCCCAGAAAACAGAAGCCATGATTGTCCCAGTTTCCTCCCTGGACCAAGAGGATGGTGACAAGCTTCTACAAGGAAGGAATTTCGAAGCACATTTCGTTATATGCCAAAAGTATTGACGTCGCCAGGGATTACGTGGAAAAACAATACATATTTTCAAGTACAATTTCTGTAAGTATCAATTTCTGTCCATAAAAACTTGATTTAAAAAAACGGAACTTATTTTCTGGATGACCCTCGTATTACTCTACAATGTTATCAGGAACTAATGAATACCAAATCTCTATTATACAACATGTGATACCATACCCTTCGTTTCCATTAAACCAATAAAATGCATTGTATGCCGTATTTCCGGATAACACGGCTGAAATTTACTGTTTGGCCCCGTATACCGCGAAATGTGAAACTCCTTCTTTGCCGTTCACCCTGCAAGTTTTCCATTTCCCTATAAAGAAAGTTCGTATTGATCCAATTCATATCACTGCTCCTATAAAACCAGCCAAGCTGAGACTTCTCTCCCGACATTCACATCTTTTCTCTCGTCTTTCCTTGGTCCTCATTTTCATTTTATCCAGCGAAGACTGGTCCAGGAAATGAGGCACATTTTATATTACATTCATGAGGCAATATTTAGAACGTTACCAACGTAACGTCGCAAACACTTAGGGCGAACAGCTGTAAGTTTTGGTTCCTAAATGAATGTAGAGTTAAGATCCTTTTAGGTTTTTTTAGATTGTTCTTCATTCATCACCTGTACATAAGCGAGGTATTGAGCGTTTTTGAGCAAGCGTAAGAAGAAAATTAATTTAAACTTGAAATCTTTCGTCAGTCACCCTGTGCAAGCCGCAAGCCGAAAGAATTTAAAAATCATCTTAATTTTATCATCTTATTTATCATCATCTTATTTATCTCTTAATTTTTGCAAACGAGAACTCCTAATTTTCATTACATCATTTGGATTCTACGTTCTAAGTAGGTACCTATTTCTTCATACGCTGAATCACATGGTTGTGTCCATTTTAGCAGAGAACCTGCTATAGCCTTCAACTAACAGAAAACTTGACATCAAGGAACGAAATCTTGTTACGAGAGTGTTGTAATAATGTTTTTCACTTAGCTTCCTAAAACCAAGCGTTGCTAGTGATATTATAACTTCCTCATTTTCCACCCCAAAAAATCGTTCAATACTCTTTGGAAAGCTCTGAATTCGTTGCACATTATACCACCTCGCACGTTCAAATTTCTCCTTCCTTAACCCTTCTGAGAGCGCTTGATTACGTACACAAAATAAGATGTTGGGATGATTTTCAGTGGCCAACCTGGTTGCACCTTGTGATGCTTCCAAGCAATAATTGTTGTAATAAGAATACTGGAATAATGTGGAATAACTTCTGCGAGACTCTCATTTACACATTCAGCAGGTGGTTAAAGCAGTTTCCTGTTTTTAAATTTTAACCGTAGACTGTAAACATATAGCACCCGAGGGTCCATGGGACAGGGGGGGGGGGGGGGGGGGGGGGGGGGGGGGGAGAGAGAGAGAGAGAGAGAGAGAGAGCACTGAGTGTTTGACTCGAGCTAACTCCGCTGCGGGGAATACAGGAATTCTGGTACCATTGAAAATCTTAACGATTTTTGAGGTACCATGAACTTACCATAAGAAGTGAGTCATACCTAAATTCAGTGCGTTCTCTTGCACTAAAAAACTGTGGTAATTTTCCATGAAATTCCAAGTAGAATCCGAATCTGCTTTTAGGAGTTCTCATCTGAAAAAACTAGGTTAGTAAGCGTTGCGCACGTTCCCAAAAATATTAGGTATTTTCGTACTCTACGGAAAAAAACGCTGCAAATTATTACACAACGGTTTACCATTTTCTGTATAGGTATATCACCCTTTTCTGTAGAGATCGCCCATGTACAAAGATCCTATCGGTAAATAGTAAATACCTACGTACCTTGAATATAACGCCAGGTTCACAATCAGCCAGGTCCATCAGAAGGTTCATTTGTTGGGGACAATGAGTAGGTACCTATTTGTAATTATTATAATCCGAGAGATCATGACATGATGACATTCATGTCATGATGGTCTCATGATGTGTGATGTGTGTCATTATTCACAACGAAATTCAGTAACTAAGGAAGATTCTCAAAGTAAACGAGAAACTTGCCTCGGTGAAATTGAAAAAAAGGTGCACTCGATCAGCTGATCTTTGAACGGAGATTTGGCCTACTCGGGAAGATTTGCGATTCACACGTGTCGTGTTTTCTCTCTTTTCCGTTCAACCCTAAATTCCTTACAGGGAGCGAACAGTTGGTCCTAAAATGCCCCTCGGGGTCTCATTCGACGCTAAATTTGCGATCTATTTGAAATCGATTAAGAAAAAATACTTTCCCATTTAAAGTTTTCAAGCTACAGCGTTTTGAAAATTTCATCTCCCATTTTATATCCCTCAGTGAAGACGAATGAAGAAAGGTAACGCTAAGAGTCGGGGCACAGCTAGACCCCGAATTCAGCCGGGTATAGGTAGCGAATTTCATCAATTTTGGTCCATGGTAACTAAGCAAAGTGC
>JAEMON010000010.1:23163108-23173267 GCA_030264115.1 Lygus lineolaris
TAGAAGAGACGTCAATTAGGGTCAAAGAATATCGTGCTCCACCTCTTGATTGAACTCCCATTGGTCCGCACAAATCGGTGTGAATGATGTCCAACATTTCAGATGCGAGATCGGATTTCTTCGGAAAAAGTTTTTGTGACATCTTTCCTTGCACACGAACAGTGCAATCGGTAAACTTTTCATTTCCCTTCAAATTCAATCCCAATGCTCTATTCTTGTTTTGAAGTGCTTTGAGATCCACTTCATTCAAGTGCCTGAATCGTTGGTGCCATAGTGCAAGTTTTGACTTCGCTTTGGTTTTCCCTATTGTTTTCGCTTCTTCAGATGGATTTTCTTCACGAAATAGAGACTATTCATTCTCTTAGCATTGATTAAAACTTCTGCAGACGTTTTTGTGAAAATTACAGTGTAAGGTGTAGGGTTTCATTTAGATTTATCACTCTGTTTTCATCGTCTATTGACACTTTCATCTTTAATATGCATTGACCTGATACACCTGACGAGGATGTGTTAGCAAGGTTTACTCTGCTGCAACCTGCAGTTTCAAGTTTTACAAACCTTTCATCATCGCTACACACGTGTGAACTGCAACCGCTGTCGAGGCACCATTTCGTTGAATTTGAAACGTTCAATGCTGTTTCAGTCATCAACCTCCAGCAGGACCAGTACCAAGATCTGGTAGGATCAGTACCTTCAGTAGGTAATGTTCCTTAAGGATTGGACTTATTCCTCTTTCGGCATTCAGTAGCTTTGTGTCCTTTCTTATCGCATGAATTACATTTGTATGGGAATGATTTTTCACTCTTCTCTTCTTCTGGTGGTTGTTTTCCTTTTTTTCAGGTTTAGGAATTTCTCGTTCGCTATACCTAATAGCATTCTGATCTTCATTTTTGTCTTTACGGGAGTCACTTTGCTTGATGATCTTGATTTTCAAGGCTTCGGGAGTAGGTAGATCATCCCTCGTTTCAATCGAGCATCTGAAGTTTTCAAAGCTAGGTATCAGGAAGACTATAGAGCAACATAATTGTCAAAAAATCTTTGTTGACATCTAGTTCCATGTCTTTTGGCTTGTCAACTGTATCGAAAAACTTCATCACATGTTCCCGAACATCATCATCTTCACTCGTTTTCCGTAGCGTGAGCTGTTTCAGCAAAGTTGCCTTCCTGGCAGGTCCGCTCGATTGGTAGATGGACTCAAGTTTTTGCCCCATTTTCCGGGACGTTGTGCAGTCTTTCGCCTGTCTTAGTTCAGTATTAGGTGATATGAACAGAACAAGTTCGGCTTTCGCCTTACGGTCGAATTTCTTCCAGTTCACCTCTTCTTGGTGTTGTTCTGGAGGACTATCTGGGTTTATGGATGGACAAGGCAATGCACCATCCACATACCCGATAAGGTTATTTTTCACCAAAACTGCTTCCATTTGAAGTTTCCAGGTGTCGAAATTCTCCCTCCCTAAGACCTTAATCTTATTCGCTCTCATTGCATTCGGAATTTTGTACTATTAAGCCGAAGGACCGATAACCTCTTATAAATTAAATATTCACAGAGTATACACAGTGAATTCTGAATATCAACTCAATAAATTATATTTTAGGGAAACTTTCAAATCATGTGAGTGGAATTTCGTCGTCAAGCGTTATGAATAATAACTTTGTAGAATCATCAAATCGTACTTCCATTAAATTATATACCTGATAATCGACCGAAATTTTTTAAGGTCGCGTGTAGGTATCATTTGCTTCTTTCCCTCCCATCCACAATGCAACATGAAGTTTTGATCAAACTCCACGTGAAACGATGCCATAACGAATCCCCTCCCGGGATACTTGGGTTATTAATCTGGGAGGAAATTGAAACCATTTACTAGCAAGATAGCAAAGTTACTGAGACAGGCAAATCGCCAACTTCTCCATTCAAACTGAGGAGATTTATACATTATTCAGTCTTCATTCAGTTAGAAGTTATCCTTCAAATTACTGGGGATGTATTGGTTACATGATTCAAATATCTAGAAACTTCTCAACTTAATTTTGCAATCTTCCTCCCCCGCGCGTTTTACCCTATATTTCTCTAAAACTTTGTAAATATATTCCGAGTCAAAGCTGAATTATAAAGATAATCAAGAAACTAATTTCAAAAGTTTCCCAAAAGTTTTGGTCCTTTATCCGAGAAAACTGCCAGAATTGAATACAATATTGAAAGTTCCCTTTTCAAAATTCACTGATGTTCATGAGAGTGAGGCTTGTAAGCGTAGGTAATGCACAATCTCAGGAAAGGCAAAAACAATTATACGTAAAACAAGCTGGAATCTATTTCGATGAACCAGCAGAATCCCTGGGTGAGTTCTTTCGGTCGAAAACTCCTAGTCTGTGCTTCGTGAGTTGACTCATCCTTACACAAATGATTTAAAATAGTTGAGGACTTTTAATAGGTAATCGCATACAAATAGAGGAAAGGTACCTACCTACTTATACTGTGTTATACCAACGGCATTTTGTTTTCAATATTAGAACTGAACCACTAGGTACTACTTATTTTTTCTAATTGAGTAAATATTTCATTACATAATTTATTAGGAATGCAACTGTATGAGTGCCGTGTAGGTGTACCTACGTACCTATCTATATCTGGGTTTGTGAATTAATTTTTCTCAAATGTTTATGAAAATATTAATAGGTTTGGAAATAACGTGGGATCGATAACCACATGCCTTCCCTAACTATTGAGAGATGTTTGAAAATCGGAATTTAAAAAAAAAAACGGAGAAAAAGGTTTAAAAAACGGCGAAGACGTACCCAGTACGGTAAAGTATAGTAGGGTTAACTGACCCTAATTCCTAATAGAATATAATATAATGCGTGTTAAGAAATGTACATGTCAACAAGTATACTGCATGAGTAAAAAGTTTTGGATCTGAATCATCTGTATACTTAGTATACAATTCAACATTAGGCTGCCCGTGTCGTCGAGCTTCTAACTGTCCGGTTTAAGACTATCAACGTGTTTCAACGTTTTCGATCTCATACGAGTAAATGGTGGTTAGACCGTTCTTTCACGGACGATAATTGAAATTAAGTACACCGCTGCACAGTGGCGCAGAACTGCGTTCTTGTGGACAAAAATCGATTTTACAAACTTCAAGTTCAACCGAAAATAACATTTTTCCTCGTTTCAATATAATGATTGGAGAGTGCGATCCCTGGAAAACAAGATTTATTTTAAGTACACAATATGGGATGGTTAGTTTGGGATGAGTATGTTTAATTGCATCAAAGTTAAAACTTGATTTGTTGAAAATTCTTGTTTCAAGTAGCCTGATGAATATAGGAAAGGTCCCAACTACACCTGCCCAACTAAATAGGTTACATTTTGAACATACCCAGCCCAAACTAAGCATCCCATCGACTTCCTCAGGACAAGAGTATGAGATCTCATCACAGTAACATTTTCGGGTTAATAAAGTGCACCTTTGATACACGCTAAGAGCAATCTCGAGAAATAATCAAACTGATGGTCACTTGGAAAGGGGATGTCTCACTTTTAGTTCCAGCGACGTTGTTTTTTTAAGTTGTTTCAATTAATTGGTTTAGTTAAAGAGAGAGTAAAAAGGGTCGAGAAGGGATTGGTGGTCTTTTGTTGAGGAATGGGGGTGTTGTAGCAACAGGTCTGGTGGGGGACCTGAAGGGATCTCGGGTGTGTCTGTGTATGTGCTTTGCATCTAATTTCCTTACCAACACAATCTTGATCGTGTTGGGTGTTGAGGGCTCATTAGGATTCCTGCAAAGAAACCTGCATTCTGTCTATACAAGTAAATCGTAGCATATCGAAATTGTTTGATCTTGGGTTTTTACGATTGATCCAAGAAGTTAACGAAGAACCCGATTCATAGGTCTAACACCAACCTACAATAGCTACACACTGAGCAGGTACAAGAAAAATCATTAGCTAGTGCATGATTTTTTGAGGGACGCTGTAATTACGTATTATTTGGGCACACTCCATACCAACCAACTGAACTGTACGCTATCGCATTCCATAATATTAAAACTGAAAATGTGATATCACCATGGACAATAATTGTACGTGACAATATTAAATTGCATAGCAAACATGAAAAAACTATCAATTATTAATAGACACATTATGCAATGCCACCAGTGGGTACTTGTGGATTGTGTATATTTACACAATATACACTTTTCTTGACCATTCAGAATCAATGTGTTCTTGTGCTTGGCCAGGCCTCAACATTACCCCCACACAATAATGATCAGGATGGTTTAAGATAGGACGTTGTTTCTTCATTCTATTAACAAACGCTCCTTATTTTGTTGGTTTTGAATTCAAAAGAACGAAACTGTTATTCTTCGAACATTGAAAATAAAATGCTGCAATTGAAATAAAACCCCATATTAATTTCAACTAAATTATGCATTTGTTAATCATTTGCGTGCCTGTCAATAAATTGTCGCAATCTATTCAAAGTCAGAAATAGTATTCCAATAATTAATATATAGGATTAAATATTCATGGGGTCATGAACAACGATCTTTCTTATTTATATAGGTTACAAGGAGATTGGTTTGAGTCATCATATTTTTGTTCGGCTGCCAGTATTGTTATTTAAAGTTAGTCGGGATCAATTCAAAAACACCTTCGTTTTTCACATTTTATTTGCCAACATTTCTAGCCAACAGCTGGGGCCCATCATCGGGACAAACTACGAGCAATATATATAATAGATATAAGCAATAGATATAAAACCGAGATAGATAAAAGTAAACAGAAAACTTGAAATGAACAGGAGATTGCTGAGAGCTAGTTCTAGTCTGTGGGTGGTCCCACATGAATTTGATCGCAATCTGCTATCAAACGGAAAATAGTGTAGGTGTAGGTATAAATATTATGTATCTCCATATTGCAGACCAATATCGTTTAACTGACTATTGTTGATTGGATGGGTGCTTCTGTGCATGCTTGAACGCCAAACGATTGACCAAACGGTTGAATACGATGAGTTGATGTCAAACGACTCGCCGATTACTCCATCCTAATGTTGAAGATGATAAACGCGGGATATGGTGTGGTTCTGTCTTTTGGAATTCAACTGTGTTTTGATATTGTCAGTTTTTCGAATTTGCAGTTTGGTGGTTCAAAAGTTGGGCTAATTATAGCCATGTTGATCTGATAACGAATGCGGGGGGGAAATGCTCGGAATGGCATAGAATATGAAGGGTTGTATTGAAGGGTGGCGATGGTAGGGGGGTGTTAGGGTGGGGTAGTTGTAGAGTGTAGGGGTGATGTGATGTGGATGGTGAGTAGAGGGGCGGAAGGGGGTGCAGACTTGTAAAGATATGGGGCGAGAAAGGGGGTGTATAATGTGTTGCCCTGGCAACCAAATGACGTATCGACCGCCACATGTGTTCCCCTCTCGCTTCCTCACGTGACACACTCTTCCGCGGTCTCTCTCGCGCCCGTTTCACCCCCCGCGCCACCTCGGTGCAAGAAGGAACGAGGGCGGCAGTGGGTGAGGAGGGGGTACCTTCTTAGACTCCGCCTCTCATCAAATACCCATTATTGTATAGCAGAGGAAGACGTGCTTTTCCCCCTTCATTTTGTTTTGCGATGACATAATGACGGAGATTCGTGCACAATCTGAGATTTGGTACCGTCATCAAAATCTATTTTGAACCACCCGCAACAGTCATACAAAAGGTCGATTCCGAAGGCCATGGAAGTCGCCATGGATTAGTAATTCTACGAATATTACTTTTAATAAGAAGCCAAGAAGGTTGACTACGTTACGAGTTATAAGGGTCAATCAACATTCCACTTGCTATATACCTACTCAACAGTATCTACACACTACACACTATACAACTTTTCATAAGTCCCACTATTAAAACCGTATCACCAGGGACGTCCCTCAGGAAGTTCGAATGAGTTAGGCTGAGTGGGAACATGTAACTAACTATGGAAGTAGAAAGTGGGGTTGGGGGGGGGGGGGGGGGGGGGGTCACAAACTAGTTGGTATATTTATGTAGGTAAAAATAAAACTATAAAACTGCTTTTACAATAAACAAGTTGTCTTTGTCAGAAGAACCTCTATTAGGCTGGTGTACTCAAAACACTAAACCGATATTCGGAGAGAAAAATAGCATGGTACGAGGCTACACACTACTTTCCTCACCCGTAGAAACTCAAAATGACTGTTTTGTGGGGGTGATTTCGGCCATCAGGATATTATGTTTTGGAGCGATGAGGGTTATTGTAAGTTGTTTTTACATGCTCAAAGAGTAAAACCTGTGAATTCCATCCAAATCGTTAGAGAGATTTTTGGGGAAAAGTTCAAAAATGTGCTAAAAACGACGTTTTTCTCACCGATTTTGCTTAGTTTCTCCTTGAAAAGATTAACCAGGAGGACCCCCTCCTTAAATTCCTGCTGGTTCATCTACATGTAGAAACCAACCCTCAAAATCGGAAATTTTTTATGATTTTTGTTGGGGCCGCAATCGTGACGGTTTGCGGCATTCGTTTTGTTATTCAATTCTCTAGGAAGATCAGTTAGGTATGTATAATTTTGAATGTTTCACGTCCGTTTTTGAAAATTCAAATTTGCATAAAGGTATCTCATCCCTCCAGAGAATGATGAAATAGGAAGAATGCCACCAACCACATCAAAATTCGTTGAAAATTGGGTGAGAAAAGTGAGAATATATATTTCCTTTTTTTTTTTAAGTATCGGCCTCATTAAGCAGTAATGATTTTATAGTAAGAGTTCCTATAAAATCGTCGGTAGTAGAGGTTCAGGAATTTTCGAGGCAATTTTTGACTCACCCCCTTGCCCCTCAATCACTATAAGAGGTGGAGGTGCCACGGTATAGGAAAAACTACATATACATACATCCGCAATCAAATGTCAGGTGCGGCCTGAGGAAAGTAAAAACAGACGCCTAATGGGAAACAAAAAGGAAAACGTCTGCCAAGTTGAGAGGGCAGTGTAGCTTCCTCTAGCTTACCATGGACGTAATTCACGTTTGTGTGCATACGCACAGTGACTGATATCCGACAGATGGCGATGAAATGTATAAAGGACCACCTAGTGGATAACTTGCAAACCCAGCAAATTCAATCAAAATTTGTCAAATAGTTTCGGAGTTTGGCCTCAGGACAACGTATTATAAGTTAGCGAGTACCCCGCTGTTCCAATCGCGATGGAATGTATAGCCTTCCGATTTATCCGCTTAGTGCGGTTTTCTTTTCTAATCCTACAAGAATACAATACATGCCTGCATACTCTTACGTAATTATTTTGCATTTTCGACTTCCAATTCGGATTCAGAAACCTTTGAAACCCTCTAGTTCTAATTTTGAGCTCAAAAAGTTCATTAGGTTGGTTGTAAAACGCGTGACGTCATCTGTTCTGAGGAGCGGAGGGTGCCCCCCAGGCTTGAGCGGGTATGGTGACGTCATCGGTATCTTTTTTACGGCACTCGTTTTCGCTCCCTTCCAATCATCGGATGATCGCATACACCACATAATCACATTTTAGGAAAGATCTCACTGAAATCTTTCAGTTTAACAATTAAAATGGAACAGCCGGAATTGCCCACTCTTAGATACCTACATTTATTGAAGAGTCGCTATGTAGGTACCTCATTTCAGGATTCGACTGTGGATGCATTCCGTATTTCCATCGCAGTAGATACGAACCCATCATCACTAAGCTCGTATACATACTATCCGACACAAAAGTGGAAAAAATGAACATTACATTTTCTCTTCCTATGGGAGACGACTAGGGCATACATTTTGCTTTTTGTCGAATCGAATTACCCTCACGCGTCCCCGTCCCCCCTCACCCTTTCTGGCAAACGTAGAGAGATCAGGTAATGCCCCTTAATGGAAAGTCAGGGTTATGCTTCCGAGTTTCCCCCTTGCTCCCAATGCTTCCGAGCTTCCCGACACAACTCGTCAATAAAAAAAAAATCCTCTTACTCTACTTGCCATTATATGTGTCCCTTTCTACTTGGGAACATCAATCCGCGTTACAGAGAATAACTTATACTTTTTTGCAATGCCTATTTTGAATTTCATGATTAGGAGCGTATACGTGTGGAGTGAGCTTCAAAGCGAGTACCTTCTCTCTCCCTTAATTGCTTTTTCGGAGCAAATATGTAGATTGATGTGTAGTAATGGAACGAAGAAGGGAAAAAACTAACAACAAAGTGAATGAAATTCCGATTTCTAATAAGTCAATGGTTCTACAGAGTCTACCAACTGTGCAAAGGTCCGCCGAAGTGGTAGGTATAGTATAAATTTGTCTAATTCAAGGACCTTCAATTTTTCAATAGCAAACGGTATTAACAGCAAGATGGGAAAACAATAAATTCTCACAGAAGAAAAAAAAAAAAACGCTGCAAATTATTACAAAAAGGTGTATTATTTTTTCTGTATAGATCAATCAATGATGTACCTACCGTTATTTTCAAAGGTTATAATTATAGTTGTAGTCAAGGGGCTAACCAGCACAATCCCTCGAAATTTGATCAAAATCTTACCATAACACCATATAGTTTTGCCAGGGACAAGGAATTCACCACAGACAGACACGGAACTAAAATTGTTCAGAAAGCTCTGAATCGTGAAAAGCAAGAGTAAATTTTGATTTTTTAGGACACAAATTTTTTTTAATTTTTTTCATGAATACATAGCTTCCTGTCTTCGGTAATGAGGAAGCAAACAAAAATATCATTCCACAAATCTGGGTAACCTCCACTGGTAAATCCGCCCATGCCCTGATTTGAATCAATATGAACCATACATGTAAGAAACCACAAGGAACGACTTGGTTATGAAAAAAACGCAATTACCTACAACCCCGCTGCTCTCGCCATCGCCTTTCCATCTTCAGAGCATTCAATGTTATCCAAAGTCGCGAACCAAGGTGTAACTTTCTTTTTAAAAAACAAAGTAAATTGAGATGAAATGCGTAAATCATGTCATTTCTGAGTAAGAGCGTTTTATGAAAGGCTTTTTTCTCCGTGCGTGTAAGGGAGTGGAAGATGATATAGCAGAAAACAGGGCGCCCAAGACGGTGGGGGTGCAAGCAAGAGGAAGACGCAAGCAAGAAAACAATTTTCCTACATTTTCCCAAGAGCTCCGTTTTATTGCTATACGTAATGGAAAACATATTTCATATGAAAATGTCATATTAGACGGACATTAAAAATGTGCTCTTGGAATTTTTCGAAGGGGAAAAACCCGAATAGCAGGTATATAAAGTAGCTCTGATGTGAGTCATGGAGGCGAGGAATATATTGAAGCTATAAATAAAGACCAAATAGCTGCTGGCAGAGTGCGGTACTTTTCTAAATATATATATATATATCAATGGATTAAAATATAAATTAACGGGCCATGTTAATTTCAAACAAAAATCTTGCCCTTAGAATACATTTGGGTTTTCTCCAGACATTTACTGTAGGTATTTGGCAAAGGCAGCTAGGTACAGGTATCTAGGTTTTTTCATTCACTTCGTCAACAATGTATTGATGAAGAACAGTCCATAATACTGAATATAATATTTAGGAAGTAAAGCATAAATGGTTGGAGTTTTCAATAGTTTTATCAATTTATATTATAATTTTGTTGTATCACAAGCTCCAAACAGCAACAAATGTTAGGTAAAATATATTCGATGAAGTTAGAAGCACAAGTTACACTGACAAAAAGACAAAAATTAATGATCATGCAAACTACTCTTTATATTCTGTACTCCTGATTTTTACTGCTTTTGGATAGAAAAGACATGTTTATGTATTTACCAATATAATAATAGTAGAACAGTTTAAAACAAGCTTTAAAACTTATGTATTCTAGGAACGAAAATGGACCCTCCTCACAAACAACGAAGGATAATAGTTAACGATTGAAAGGACCAACAAAAATATAGAAAGAAGGTACCAATCTAGGAGTTGTTGTGTAAGTAAGAACCAACCATACAAATGTTTTTGATAGGTATCGTTTGATTCAGGATTCATGCATCTTTCGAGTATACTCTCACTGAATACCAGTATTGAGGATTGGCTCTAGTCTAGGCATTGAGACTTTTCCCAGAAGTGAGCAAGTGTTGTCTGAAATTATAGCTTCACTAGC
>JAEMON010000010.1:23264334-23280439 GCA_030264115.1 Lygus lineolaris
TAAGGGAGATATATTGTGGCTGTTTTAGTGGTAAAAGGTAGAAGGGAAAAACAAAAAATGTAAAAAGTGAAAAAAATCACAAAAACAAGGGATAACAAAGAAGAGGAACTTTTTGTTGGAAATAATCTGTAGAATTCATTCCTGAAGTTGGACCGAATTTATCCGTAGACACCCTGTATAAACAAATAGATAACAATTTCATACTAGAAAAAAAATTGAGCAACCCAAAATTTCGTTTTTGTTTTTCGTGAAAATTTGAAATTTTAAGGCTTGAATCGAAGAATCAACGACACCGAGTTATTCAGCGCGAAAAAACAATTCAAAATCATTGTATCATACTTGATAGATTGATACACACAAAAACCTCGATTTCTTGCTTTTAGAGCACATTTGGAGCGTAATTGCACACGTTTTAGCGCACTAAAATTTTCAAGGGAAGGGGATGCAAAATTATTGTTTTTTTTTAAAGGAGCACCGAGAAAAGGATATTAATATATTGAATTGAAGAACCAATGAAATTGTCATGTTTTGTCTCCATAATCGTGTTCATTCTTTATATGAAGAAAAATGCCACGCTTTCTTGCTTTAGGGTGGACCATTTGTCGATGGGAGCATTTCATTTTCCCCTTATTATACGATAAAGGTTGAATTTCAGGTCGAGAATCATCCTTCTGATGGTACTGGCTCATTAGAGTAGATACTAACAAACAGCAACGGAAAAATACTGAAAAAGGCAACGTTACCTCGCTGACGAGTATAATTTACTATAATACGTGTGTATTGTGTTACTATATTATACGTTATATTGTGTTACTTTATACATGTGTATCTCGCCAGCATAGGAATGGAACTTGTTTTTCGCTCAAAGCGAAACAACTTTCACGAAACTTTGTGTCCGTACTTGAAGGCATTCTAACGAAATAACCATCAGTCAAAAGGAGACAGAGAGGTCCTATAGTCTGCTTGTCGGCATTTTAATGTAAGCTTCATTCCGAATTCGTGACAATACAAAGAAAACGTTGGTAAAAAGACCTTAAAACAGAATGCGGATTAAAAAAAAGAGGGAAGGACCAGACGGATGTAGAAAAAGGGTGTGCTTTGCGGAAGGGTAATGGACATAATTGTTATTACCGTCAGCAGTAGAACGTGATCCTGTGTCCAACAGATGCGGTTTAATGTTCCCCACAATAACGCACCATTCATTATCCGATAATTTAAGGGCGGCAGTTACGGAAGCGTGGGGTTAGAGGGTTGAAAAAGAAGGAAAAGAGAGAAACAAAAACTACTACAAAAAAAAAAGGCAAGTTATAGGGTGGGTGTAACTTTACGTGGCTGAAATATTCACGCCTGGCTGTCTAATGTTTCATATTTTCATAGGATGGGTGATATAGGAACTCCTACCCTATTAATTTTTTTTATATTGGGTTTGAATTTCGGTCTTTGAGTTTTTAACTGACCTCTCGCTTAAAAAGACGTAAAAACAGTACCTAAATAATAATCATGACTTTTACTGGTTGGTGAATCCTTATCTTCACCTTACCCTAAACCTTTGCAAAACATGTGCAGTTTTGATGGGAACTAATCGATTCCATTTGAATGCATTTATAAGGTGAATATTTCATTTCATCCCGATATAATTTTTTCATTTTCAGTGACATATTTCTTCAAAGATGACAAGTTTTGGACTATGGATCGCAATTCAAACGAAGCAGTTCTACATAACTCGCCAGCTTCTGACTATTGGATTGGATGTTGAAATTCAAGCGGTGGTTTCTTTTATACTGGAGAGATAATAAATTTCAGCAGTATTAAAGATATATAAAGATGAGTACCTACGTTTTTAGATTAAGAATAGAAACAAAAATGTGATATTAGATTTAAACATTTCCTCTGTATGTCGATTCTGTGTTGAAATAGTGGTTATTCTAGTAAGTACTTAGATACTTCGGGCAGTTTGGGCTTGCTTACCCTTTTTTCGGCTGGTCAGTAAATAGTATCTACGTAGGTGTAAAGAATATTAGGAATACTACCCCATACTTGATGATATTATTCTCTCCTCTATTCTTTCTATTATTCAGCATCAAGCGTATAGCTTTGACATTCGAATTTACTGATATGAGCAGGAGTTGAGTGAGCACAGATTGACGAAATATACTGTGGAGGATGTACTGAAGGATAAGACCTCCAAGACCTAGGCTGACGAACAATCCGGAAGGAGCGACGAATCTTTTCCTTCACTATAACTTCTAACCGGGTATTATAATAAATTAATATGAAAATTATAGACTAGATACTCTTTTGCCTATTCTGTTCATGAATGGTATCGCCTTTGTCAAAGTTTTTGTTATTACACGTTATGGTAACTATTTTTACCGCTCAGCTTTCTTTATGTGGGTAAAATCTCTTTTTCTCCAGTACCTCTTTGAGACAATTACTTACAATAAATGTTGTTGGATTCAATCAAACGCAAATACCAAATCTCAAAACTTGAATAGCTTTGAGAGACTCTGACAATAAAATGAATAAGTTTAGGAGGAATAATTATCTAACAATAAAGCTTAATGTTTTCGTATAGGTAGTAAGTTATGATCAATCTAGTAGAACACACATAATTATATATTATGTATTGATATCATGATTTCCCGGTCGTTGAGTGAAATAAATCAATTGCAAGTGATTGACGAACATGTTTCTTCCTCACATCAGAACACGCTTACCGTACATCATATTGCATTACTATTATAAGAGTATAGTAATTGATATAGCGCGTAAAATCTACCTTACTACATTTTATTCAATGCCGATTTTGCACTGCCCCTTGTTGGCATTAGCGAACAAATAAATCTGTCACCAAGTAGGTTGAAACATAGGTGAAAATTGTCGGGATTCAGCCGATTGTAAAGAACTTCAAACTGCTTTCATTCATTCATTCTTTACGAGGTACCTACTGTTCGTTCTCGGGCATGTTTCTGTTTGGCCAGTATCTCCTCTTCCCAGTGATTGACACCTAAATTCTACTAATTTTCAGGTTTTTGCCTGAAGACGGGTCGCGTTTTTGACGTGAAACGTCGTATAGAAAAAAACGAATTACAGCAGTTTGAAGGTCTTTACTATTGGCTGAATCCCGACAGTAATTCCCACCTATAGACTACTATTCAGCCGACTGCTTTTACCTTTTGTGAAACTTTAAACATCAAACTTGAGGAGGAGGTTCACATTTCAGGCATTTTAAAGATTTAATTTGATTGTTATAAATTGTGATTATTAATCATGATAATAATCGTAATTAAGTTACTTGACATATTGAGGTTTTGAAAAATACATAGGTACCTAACATAGACGGGGAAGACAATAAGATGAATGATCCGTGATAGGAAGCCCTTGAGAGTCAGTGAACTGAGTGAGGGGTCTCGAAATGTCGAGCGAACGAGCGAAGTAGGAAAAAGGACGAAAAGTTATCGTAAATGACGTTTTCAAGCCTCCCATCCCGGTACTCATTGATGATGAGATACCTCGAGCTTACCACAATGAGACTTCCGCTTCTCCTCTTCGTTCTCAACACTCGACAATAACATCCATTTTCATCAAAAACCCCGCCCCCTTCATTCTCTCTCTCTATTCTACAAAAAAAGAAAGAAAAACGGACAGAGGGGGAAGCAACGAAACCGGAAGAAAGAAAGAACGGGAAGACGGTTCAAGAATTGAAGAGGTCCGTGCCCTATCTATCCGTCGGCACAATAACGATGAAGACTCTTGGGAAAGGCACTCACAATTAACAATAGGTAAGGAAGAGCTTGGGCTTGGAGGCGGCGAGGCGATGGTATAGCACTCAAAACCCTCACTGCTAACGGTTCCCTTTTTCTCGGGGACTAATGCAAAGGTTCTCAGTTTTTCTTTTAGACACATTCTACCTCCTATCAGTTGAGGTTACCCCCCCTCGAGGAACCACTTACTTTCTCATCCTTCTGCTTTCTCGATCCGCCACTCGAGTTTCATCCACTTTTACTTCTCCTCACTCCACGGGTCTTTTCTGTTAAATCTCTCTCTTCTGTTTCTCTTCACCTCTTCGAAGATATCAACATCGGATAACGAGAATTTTTAGCAAGATAGGTGCAGAGAACATCGCATGAGTGCCCAAAAGGTGGAATTTTCTTAATTTATTATTATGCGTTTATTTGCATTAATCCTGCCATTATCAAAATGAGTATTCTAGCAAATATAATACATTATTTAATCACTGTGACCGATAGGTAAGTACATAAACTTTAAAAAAATCTTCTCACAGTATTGGGGTTAATTAATTTAATAAGTGGGCTTTTAATATTGCCTAAATCAGATTTGTCCGGATTATTGTCAAAAACAACGGATATGATACAGATAGCATAACCCACAGTCATGAAAAGAAAAACATAAAGAGATAATAATGATGTTATCGGTGGACAGTATTTCGCTTTCAAAGAATATCTCTCATGCTTCGAGCCCCAGGACAAACACCCTGGAAATGGAGTACAGCGTTTTCCTTATCAGACATACGGAAAAGGTGGAATTTCATCTTTGGCTGCGACATGAAAGTAGGTAGCTTCACTATAGGAAAGCTATCATAATCAGAATAACCTACAATGATGGGAAAAATCACAGAACAAGACCATCCAACCTGGTGAAGAGTAAAATTTCATTTTTTTTTTTTTCAATAATACGAGTCTAGTACCTATTGTTGTAGAAAACCCCATTTCTTGACTCTCCCTCTCGAATTTGACCGCCATGAGACTGAAATGTATTCACATTGTGGGGAAAATCATAAGATATCATGGATATGTTGTCTCCATGAACGTGATTTCACAAACTTCTACATTTCAAGAAAGTACCTACCTTTCAACAGTACCCCGGAGCCTCCCTTTCAAATTTCAACATCGACGATAGTGCTTAGTCAGTTTTTCAATGAAAATGAGGATGTTATTTGTCCCTAGCTACGATTGGTTGCACGTGAAAAGCATTAGAAAATCCCTCGAACGGAAATTCGATACGGTCATTGTGACGTGTGTTGCAGCGATTTGTCTTAACAATGTTAGGCTGACGCCCAGCTATATCTATGTCGAAAAAATTATAAATATGGGAAGAAGGAGAATCCTTAGTCAATCTGAATCTCGTAGTACCGTAGTACTCGTAGTCAATCTGAATCGTACTCGATTCGTTATTTAAAAAAAAAAAAAAGCGCGAAAATCAATTCGTCCGACTAGCTTGTTTAGACACAAAACCTACAACATTTTCTAAAGCGCCTCTTATTACAGAATTTGGTATTGAAAGAGTAGTACGGAAGGACCGGTATCCAAATAATGAGCACATGAAAACGTCTAAATTGGAGGAACTGGCGAGTTGATTAACAAAAATGAATGCTTGACGTCAACAGTGAACTGAATTTTCTCCAGATACTCTGCCTTGTACAAATACAAACTTTTCCGGCCGAGGAAGTGAGAGCGAGATCTGAAAATTAAATGAGGTCAACCAGTGAGCAGACTGCTATGATTGTTTGGAACGGAATGGGTCGAATGTAATACAAACAGAGGCCGGGATGAGAGAAGTATATTTCCCGCATTATACGGGTAAGAAAGCGAGCGAGATTGCGGGTTCACTGTAGTATCCCCTCTTCTAGTTACTAGTTAGAACGAAAACTTGGAAAAACGTTTGAACTTATTATACCTACTTACGGAAATAAGGAATTCAGTTATCAACAATAAATTTGTTAAAATTGATTCAGGCTATTGTTTCTTCAAAACAACTGTACCTAATACCTCTCTACCCCTGAAGCTTATATCACTGCAAAAACTGCTAGTGAATAAATCTTGTTTCCAGATTTGAATAAGCAGGAATAAATATGCGAATTGATTTGAAGAACAACGTCTGTCTAATTTACTCCATGTAGATATTGAAATGGAGGCAAAAATGCTGTGAGCCACTCGAAAACTATCGGTGAAATTTTAGCAAAATTGGACCACTGAATCGTGAACATTCTATATAAATTTGCGGAATTCTACGTTTGCGCATGTTGTACAAGTAGTATTCATTTTACTAACTCCAAGAAGGACCTGTTGGAAGCCAGTCCCTGCTACCGCCGAATTTGAGAAAAATTTGATTTTGTGGAGAATAAGGTTAGCGAGATGGCTACTACTTTCTGATCACGATGTTTTTCGTAGGGAATCATCAGGAAAAACTCACAAACCCATATAAATACCCTGAAAAATTGATAGAAAACAAATAGAGATAATTATTGAGGAATTATACCTAATGGGTACTGTGGGGACTTTTTGTTTGCATGCGCAGAGGCTTTAATTGGTCTGAATCCGTAGAAGTTAATAGGGAACCATCTAGGGCCCAACCCACACCATACCTGAGAATTTCACAAGAATCGGGGTTTGGGGACACACACAAGAACTGACCGACAGACAGACTGACAGACTAACGAAACAAAATTTGTTTAGGAATTTCTAAAACGAAAAATTTGAGTGGAAATTTTGATTTTGGAGGGGGAAAATTCACCTCAAGATAGTGATAACCAGTTGCCTCAGTTACTCTGTGGTGATAACGAAGCTTCCGCTTCCTTAATAGACTTGGAAGCAAAACAATAGGTAGGTAAGGTTTCCGACGAAAAAATGGACAGAATTTGAATGAAATGTGTATAAATACGAAAATTAACAACACAACCACAAAAAAAAAAAATTAATAATAAATTACTATAAAATAATATAGAATAAAAATTATAAAGGTAATAAAACGATAATTTTTCGTTGTTACTTCCTCGGATGTTCGTACAGCTTTCCTCTATCATGTAAGTGCCAGAATCAGGTCAATTTATGATGATAATAATCGAAATAAAGAACGCAGGCCGAATTCCTTCCTCCTTTTTTGAAGCCGGTCACAAACCAAATGGTGGGACCTTCCTCAGTGAATAATAAAACATGAAGCATGAAGTGGGTAATTTGATTTTGGAATATTCAATAGGTATTCGAAGAAAAAGATGGTTATTTCTAAAATGTTGTTTCATCGTTCGATTTTAAGTGTTCTTTCCTTCTTAACAATGTCGTCAGACGCGTTAGTATTGTTTTAATTCTCGGTTATAAATTATACATTTAGATGAAGCTGTTCCAACTAATGGTTTCTGGGGGCTTTCGTATTTTCTGCCTTCTATTAATAAAAGAATGCCAAAAGAAGAGGAAACCCGAAGGGAGGGTTTGGATGGTTGTTTGGGGTGGTGGGAAAGAGAGGTTTTAGGAGTGGGTGAAAAAAGCAAAAAAAAAGAAATATTAATTGGTCGAAGGGTAAGAAGGTAAAACAAGGCAAATATCTTAAAAGAAAAAGGGAACCTGGGATGAAAAATTAACATCCAATCGGGAATAGCGTGATGGGAGTGAACTGTGAAACGATAGGGGCTTAGGGTATTTAAGGCTTGTTCTTTCTCAGGGATATTTTTTCATAGTGATTTATACATGGTGCCTTTCGACCTCTTGAGCTCTATCGAATCGTATTTAAGGTTTCAGGAATTATATATTTCCTGCATTTTTCCGCATTTTTGGGCACGATTTTGTGCCCAACTCATCATCTCTCTGGCTACGCTTTCATTTGCATAAGCAGTCAATAACATTGGGCTGTTTCCCGTGGTAGCACAGATAGTTTAGAAAAGAGCTTTTCAATGCATGATTTGAAACTTCACGACATGGGGATACAAAAAGTACAGAGCACATGTTTTCAGTGCTCAGGTGTCAGTGCTGACGGACGTATTTACCCGCGAGTTGGTCGCTATGGATCTAATACCGCCTGTAGCGAATAACCCGTCCAGGGACTGTCTTATCTTTCTGCAAAAAACAGTTGATAATCGCGTGTTCAATAGGTACATCAAGTCACTTGGGCGAAAACGAGAAATCTCATATGCGCGTTCTCTGGTACGATCGTACTCAAATTTTCTTACTTTAGTTAGCAACCTACAGCATCTATTCTTCGTATATCTCTCTTTCAATAACTTTCAACCATTCCAATAACGTGGTAGAAACACTTGGATGATCTCCCATACATTCGAAAATTCCCATGTTTGAAAGACCCTATAATCCAAGTAATCCAAGCGGCCCTTGTTCGGGCCAACCGTGGGTTCAAAAGCCCTAAGGTTCCACTTCCTAATCTTGAAAAATCCCACACAGGTATAGCCTAAAACTGGATAGTATACCTAAACAGAATAATTAGGATTATTGCCCCATTCGCCTTCAAAATGTGCAAGAATCGGAATGATTCTAATCAATGTGCAGATACAGAGAAGTGATAAGTAAGTATGGTTTTTGCTAGGAGGTTTGGAGTTAAATGAAAAACCACTTAGCGAAGTGAGAAAAAAGTATAGAAAAGAGAAGAAAAAAAACTTCCGATCATGGCGCCTCTTAACTTTCAGACACAATCTAATTGAGGGTGAGGAAATGGAAGCTCACGCCGCGCCGTTCATTTGTTGTTTCCAGTTAATTATTGTGTCGGAGCTAAGTGAAGGAGGTTTCAGAAACGAGAATCTTATCAATTCAGATAATCAACAACGGGGGGTGGCCGATTGAGCATAAATCTGTTTAGATCATTCGGTGTTCCTAACGCTGCTTTAACCTCTTGGATGAGGAAAAGGTGGCAACGGTCGCCGGTCACGCCAGCTCCTAGTGGATTTTCGAAAGAGAACTTCGGATAAAGGCAAGAGAGTCAAGGCTTTGTGGGGGTGGTGTTACTTTTGCTTCCGAATGCCGTTAGAACCAGCGCCTTCACTTCCCGTCCCCGTTCATCTACGGTTGTTATCTCTCCAGGCCGGCCGATCTTATCCAGGAAGGAAAAGAATCCTACACATGATATACGATCGAACATCTTTTATTTATTTTTTCACAACCTTGGACTTTCAATTTTCCATTCCACTTAACCGGTATTTATGTGATGATGTACCTTTTTGCACGGTACGGTTATTTCGGACACAGAAGAATGTTCGTTGTGTAGAACATTAGATATAGTGGAAATCAAGTTAGTGGTAGAGAAATTTACAGTCAGCTTTGTGGGGTGAACAAGAAATAAGTAGGAAATGACCCGCAATACTGATCGGTCTTGAGGGTGAGGTATAACTTCTGCGCCGTGAACAAGCGTTCCAATCAGAAATGGTAGGCACTCCAACAGCTGCATCAGTTTTCTAAATTAATCTGAATGAATATTCTCTACATTTATCTTTATCCTCGAATCTATATATTTCTAAATGAATGTGGATGAGAACCATGCTTATACCTGGGCACCAATTCAACAGCCTACCCTTACAAACAAGCTCCGACGTTCGGGAGAAAGACCGTGCGTCCCCTGATCCTTGTCACACGCACAGCTTCATCAGCTTTCTTAAGTTTTCGTTGAAGTGTGTGTGTGTCCTTCCTACTTACATTTTAGCATTGTCGAATCAATAGGAGCCATTGTGCAGGCACAAGCATAGATGTTCGCAAGCGCCGTTTCCTCATGATCTATTTGTCCGATTCCATTCAAAGTTAGAGGGGAGTAGGGGCTGGCCCCCAATAATTTTGAATTCCATTGCAACCGGATCTTCATTAGCGTGTAATCATCGAAAAACGTTAACCCAATGGGGAAAGAGTGGTTGTGTTGAGGTTTGTCTGTTAAGAAAAATAAGAAACTCCAAAAGCGAAAGCAATAAATTATTGTTGTAGGCTTCTCTCCTTATTTATAGTTCTGTTTATAGTTGCTGTTTGTGGTTGCTTATACTTCTGTTTTGCATGAGGCTCCAGCGAAAACGGCCTGAACAATCTCCATTTCTTTCTCATTGGATACGAGGAAGTATATGCCCATATACTTGGCAGAATTTTTTCCAAATTTCAACGTCGAGTAACTATTTCAGCAGGGCTAGAATTAATGTCCTACTCTAGTAAATTATGTGCATTGCTACCAAGTTGTACTGATCCGCCAATTCTGGAGGCAATTTGGGACTACCTAGCAGAAAGACTTGAAATTCAATTCAACTTTTCCTTTTTGGTGGGCTATCCTGAATGCACACCATGATAAATTATCATCTCATTAGTAATTCCTTCCGATCTCAATCAAGGTACGATCTCATTCGATAACCGCCTACCACGTTTTTACGGTAGAACGTATACTCGTAAATACGTGCGTGAAATGCAAGCGTTCTCTCCCAAGAAGAAGAAGAAGAAGAAGGAGTTTCAATCAAACAACCCAAGCCAAGACAAGAAGAGCCAAGACGGATGTAACGTTAATGAAAGCATGCGTCGTTTTATAGAAGAAGCCAAAGGAACTGTGGGTAGCGGATAAGAATGACGTTTTACAAGGGAAGGCGGTGAATAATCCAGGAGGGCCAGGAAGGAAGGATGCCTGCCGGTGACACGACTCCCTTATTACCGCCTGGCATGTAAGTCTCTCTCTTTACCGCTGTCACTCCAAACATACTGAGTCTAAGGGTGCCGGTCTCCTTTTTTCCCAGTGTTCAGACCTTCAACCGAGCTATACCGCTCTATAAATAATTCCCCCATCCAACCTTCTGGTTAACCTTCACGTTTTACCTTTTTTCCTCTCCTTCTTGGCTTTGTCCAGGTAAAGGAACGGAGACGTGATCTTCCTGGTATCTTTGCCGAGTAGGTAGGTAATTCCGCTCGATCCATCTCTTGAGCTACGCAACCCACATCCACGGCGAAGCGGTTGAAGGTAAATAAATTTTCAGACGAGAAACTCTCCTGAAGAAGAATAGACGCTCAGCAAATTACGGATAATGGAAATTTAATGTGATTTATCTCTGGTGTGGTTCACGAGTACTGGTTTGATCCCACAATGGCTCTTGAGGACATAGAGGTGCTTCACTACAAAGCGCTCTGAATCTTGCAAAGCCTTATATACAAGACCTTGCGCGTCCATTTGGAAATTGTACATATATTTTCCTGAACTATCGCCGTACACTAGGAGGATGTGGGGTTTCTTACAAATATATTGTTTGAGGTAGGCTGTGAAATAAAAGTTACTTATCCCCTACGTCTCTCTCTTACAAAGTGGGGTTTAACACCATAAATTCACTGTTTTATGGTTATAGCGCGTTAGTGAGTTATCCAGGATACTCCGATTATTTGTTAATTCATGAGGGAGTTAGTATTGATTTGATCGCTATAAAATTCACTCTAAGCTTGCGGAAATTGTGTTGTTCAGATAAAACTTTAAGGCAATTCTGTTATCTGAAGGCAGAGTATTATCTGTATACCTAGACTTATTAACTTCATCAAAGTTAATACCCGCGACTTTAATATCAAATAATTAATTTATGTCAAGGAAAAGTTCATCATGAGCTACAAAACACGGCTTATCACCTGTGAACACGTTAAGGGAGGGGAAAGTTGCGTGGCATGCAAAGTTATTTGGCAACCTTTATTGCGGAAGTGACAAGGCAAGTTAGGCGGGAAGCGTTAAGTGGTTGTGGTTCTACCCTTCAACCCAGGACACCTCCCAGCCTGTTCTTTATGAGGTAGCAGAGGGTGGTGGAGGAAGAGAAGTGAAGGTAGGGTATTAACAGGATGGAAAGCTAGAGTGGGCCTAGGGTAAAACCCCTGTGGAGAAATACCGTAAGTTGAGGACCTTGAGCGTGCTAATTACGTCATTAGGAAGTCCAGCTAGATGAAGGCTGGGTGAGTTGGGGGACTTGATATAGGCCTAATATATTCTCATTATCCTGACCGGCTTCCTACCCGCAGCAGTTCCCTTGCAAGCTCAGGTGCCTAAGCGCCTTTGATCGACTTATTATAATAATAACTACAACAGTGATCGCATGTCGGTAATTGCAACCTTTTGCAGCTCGGACCTTCCCTCCACTTATATCAATGGCAGGTAATATAATTTATAAGTTCTTTAATACAGGGTTCCTATGTACTTTGTGCCTAAGGTATAATGTGGAAACAATAAGTTATACCGTGGAAGAGAAGTAAATTGGAATAACCCCGGAAAATAGAAATTACTTAAAAATAATTATTCGACTCGTTGCGATGAGCGGAACGTTCGAGGAATACCTTACCTACTGAAATGATAGCTAGAATTTCTTCGTATTCGCTTGTTGTTGGAAAGAAACAGCAATACATAGGAGAGATTCTATGAAAACTGGAATGGATAGGAGAGACGCTTTGTAGTATTTTTACATTTTTGCTTTCTCACAACTGGAGGAAGGATGCTATTTATGTATTCGTGCAACAAATAAACAAAAAATTGAAGTCCTGCAAAATCCAAAATTCCACTTGCTTTTTACGTTTCAGAGCTTTATGAACAATTTTCGTTCCACGTCAGTCTGGTTGTTTATCTGTGGTCAATCCCGTGTCCCATTTTGATGCAATTTTTTTGGATTGTTAGGAATAACCCTGTGACGGTCCCAAATCAATCGTATCGCACACGTGCAAATGTGGATTTCCTGAAACTACGATCTCTCAGTTCCTACTGGACCGAAATTCGGAGGGTAGTTGGGGGCTGACTCATTGAGACTTTTGCCTGTTAATAATGATTCGTTCTCCAAAAACTACTAATCATGCGTATTCTGTTGAAAATGTACATTTTAAAGCTGTTTATATAGTCATGAATACTTTGAGAATTCGTAAAAACTGTAACTCCACTTATGCAAATTTCATTTAAAATGATTTCTTATTCTATCACAGCTGATTTTTTCAAGTATTGAACGTCAAATCCCGTATTTCACACGTTTTTCGCTAGATATATGTTTATATTTGGTGTGTGCATATTTTATTGGTTTTTACTGCATTATTATTCTATGGCATATTATTGATATTTATGCTGCATAAAAATCCGGACTTTAGTCATGACGTGACATTTCAATGTAATGTGAAATATCTAAACCTGAGTTTGAAACATGAATGATGGGTGCAATGATACATTAACATATTTAGAGGCAATAGAGACCCTCCCCCCTACATACACATCGTAGGAATCAAATATGGTCAACACAAGTCAAAATATTTATATAATACGAACGACGACGATTTATATAATACATAATAAGAACCTATCCCTCCCTTTTGTTTACTCTTACCTATCTTTCTTTGAACAAAAACTGAGTTTAACAAAATCATACAAATACACAACAATTATTATCGATCTACTAATACAAGTGTAACTACCTAACTCGTAGCTTCATTAGTTATTACGAAATAATGTTTAATTTACACTGTTGACATGGAGGCTTTTTGAGAATAAATTGAGAGTTGTGTGGCTGCTCGCCAAAAGCTATTTCTTAAATCTTATTATTTTATTCAAAGTATTGCATTCTCAGCTTACCTATTGTTCAAGCACAGTGGATGCTTGCAACAAGGTAGGTACTTATATGGTACCTCGGAAGATGTACTGACTCTAACATTCATAGTTGAACTTTTATGTTAAATTCGTGCATGCAAATGAAGGAAAATCGACCGAATCTTTTCAAAGTTCATATAATAGGCGAGAGGAATCATGAATAAACCACGTGGAAGTTGGGGATTTTCTCTTCAGTTAGATACTCTCAGTTTTCCTTGATCTATGATGTTGATGCAACAATCTGAAGGATTCGTTCCGCTAGTGATAAGAATACGATTGTTTACGTACATTACTGGAGAGTCCGTCGTAACTACCAAGTCATTGAAGGCGAGCACTTTCGATGTAAGGATATCATCATCAGGCCCACTCTCTCTCAGACCTGCTAGTTACGACGGACTTTCCAGGAAGGTACGTAAACAATTGGTACACTGATGTAGATCTGTTGGAGATGTTTGTTTGCTCTGTTGTTCGTTGACGTTTTGTTAAATAAATGATGGAAAGTAAAAAAAAAAAGTTGATGCAACATAATTGACTCTGATGTGTTTTGTGTATAGTGGAAGGATTCACTGCTCATCATCTAGTAATCAAAAGTTTTGAAATTGAAATTCACAAAATCCTCTTCTGTCCATCTATTGACGTACTTGTGGGCATTTATCACAAAATTGAAGGGGTATCACGGTTCCGCTATTTGCATATTTTTCAACCCATGATCATAGTCTATCCAAACTGAACTGTTCAGACAGGTAATTTCCAGGTCAGTAGGTTTGGAACTCGATTAGGTCGCTGACGGTTGGTGCACAGGTTGTATCCGACAAATTATATAATTACCACCTCTTGCTCCCTCCAGGTGTAAGCTATCTGAGGGCTGTAAAGCAGTAAATAATGGATGTACTCCATTAATCCCGCCGGCTGGAGCGGGTGATCAGGGGGCCCGTATAAATCAAATCATGCCAAGGCGCTTTGAGTTACCCCATTAGGATGCACATACGTCGTCAAATCATCACAGCTAGGTCTCACTGATAACATCACGGTATCTAGGTCATTGACTAAGTAGGTGGGTGGTTAGGTGCCACGGATAGGTTCGTACTAGACTAACAGCGTTAACACTGTTGCTTGTCTACTATCCGCGATCGGTGCTAAGCTCACTGTGCTAAACTGTCATGAATGGGAGTCAGTATGAAACTGGGGTTTCTTTCAAATTGTTTCTTAATCAACAGTCCATTTTATTTCGTTCCAAGGGAGGTCTGGGACCAATGGGGTCTTCAGGTTATAATGACACGATTGTACTCAAACTTGGAGGGTAGTTGGGGGCTGGTCTTCAGATGATGCCCAATGAATTTCGTCGCAATCGGATCATTAGTGTAGCCACGCTTCAGGTAAACCGTGCATGGAAAAAACGTCAACATAATAGGAGAAAATGTTTCGATAGTGTTGATGTTTTTCAATTTGGAAAAATATCAAACAAGATCGTGCACTTCTTGTTCAAGTTATTGAATACGAAAATGCTACAATATAGCTCCTGTTTAGGTTTCTCCTGTTTTGTCCTATTAAGTGGCTGTTATGCCACAACTTCTTGGTAGCGGTTTTATCATTACCTAACTATTTAATTTATTTATTGAGGCGTAAAAATGAAATAACACTAAAATGCAATATTATTGTTTTCACGAAAGAGCTATTTGTTTCAATATTTTCCAGAGATCTCAAGGCTCTCTAAAACTTTCTATATATAAAGTTATTTATGAAAGAGTTATCTACTTTCTCTACCACCTTTTTGCACAAATTTGAACTGTTTTGTAACCTGCAGGTACAACTTTGTGTGTGCAGGATGTTAATTTCTCCTATACAGTCATTCTCTAAAAAGATTAGCATAGTAACACTTCTGTTTCCTGGCCTAACGCAAGCATAATCTCTGCTGGAATGTTAATTATTGTGGATTTATCTCGTTCCAGAGGACCTATTACACTTTTGTATTCACGTTTGGGCTCTGGGGCTCCTGATATAACCCTACAAGGGATCACGAAAGACAAAAATCCAACAGTATACGGCGTCAGCATAAAGTGGGGGCCCGATAATGAGCCATTAAGTGCAAAATAAAATGCAAGAGAATGCAATATGTAGATAAATATTATGTATACGGAACAAACTGGAGAAGAAACTCTTAGAAATTGGAGAAGGAAAAGCTGTATAAAATGGAAAATGAAGTAGGTATGCACCTTTTTTGATAAAAAATTATCACAGTTGGTTTAATTTAACTTATTCTCGCGGTGAGAGAACAGAACGCGAAAGAACGCTTGCAATTTGTTTTATAAGTTTTGTAGAAGCATTATCATTAGTATTATGAACAGATATGGTTGGGATAGTTAATTTGTAGTTCTATTTCACCCCTGTGAGAATTTCGAATGAATCATTATTCAGCGATGCGGAGCTTTCAGTCGAAAACGCTCGTCGAGATGCCACTCTTGCGCAAATTGCGTTTCTTGCAAATTGGCTGCGAGAATTTACCATCCCATTCAACCCGGTACGTTCATTCTATTTTCTCCGTGGATCTAGGCAAGGCAAGCTAAGTGATTCCTGAAACACTTATTTACCATGAAAGAGGGATGAAGTGAAATGAGATTTGCATAGGTTTATGAAGGTATTTACTCAGCGAGTCGGAAGTCATGCAAGACATTAGAGCCTCCCCAAAATATTTTCGATCAAGAAACATAGGTACCTTCCTATATAATATACTTTCATATCGAGACAGTCTCTTAAGGGGGTATTG
>JAEMON010000010.1:23282037-23292707 GCA_030264115.1 Lygus lineolaris
AGGGGGGTTAAACATTTAAAAAAAACCAAAATGGGTTCGGATATTTCAGAATAATGCTAGAAAAATGTTCTTTACTGTATTAGTGGAATTTTTCAGATTGAACTGTTGAAACAATTCAGAATGAAAAAATTCCCGAACGGGTTGTTATTCATCGTTCCGACGCAATGTGCCAAATGACTCCTCAATTTAATATTTTCAATTTCATAGCTCAGAAGATGTGACTGTGAGTGGAGGGCTGTTTTATTTTCACTCAGTTCTGAAAAGTTTGTATGCAACCAATAGCACCAGCAGCCATTATATTAGTTTTTAGTTATTCATTGTCAGTCGGAAATGTTTGGGTTTAATTGTCCAACTCTCGTTGTCAGCAATGGAGATGGACTCATCAAAAATCTGTATGATTTATTCTTTGGAGATGGCATACGGAACTTGCTCAATTTTTAAAATTTGCCATAAAACATATTATGTACCATTATTAGACTTTACTATGTGTACAACACAGATTGGAATGGTTTTGCATTCAATTTTTGCTGTTGGGAATATCCTATCCAGTATAGTAATTCGAGATCTTCTTCCGTATTATAGTATCTACCTGTAGTGCAAACAATGAAACTGATTAAAGATTAGCTATCACGACATACATCGAATCTATCTTAGATTTCCTTTAGCTCATGTTGATCAAATCCCCAGGTTCCCAGGTTTTCGTGTTTAAGGAAAGTATCTACCGGACCATTTGAAAAGATCTGAGTTCAGAGTCAGAGGGTAAGCGTCTCAAGCTGTCAGATACTCCTGCTGCTAAACCATTAATTATTCAGCTCCTTCCGGGAGGGCTTCAGGTAAACCGTGATTAAATTATCTGAATTACCATAACCAAATGAACAGGCAACAGGAGACTTGAGAACAATGCTCACTCCCTTTGTAAACTGTGGGAATTTCAGGTTGAAAGTGACCCACTCTCTCCCCCTCCACCACGTTCATCGCCCGTTTTAGGTTCGTTCTCCACAAGCTGTGCCTTCCTCATAATAGACTCAGAGACAATGCTTGCGGGGACAAGCCTCTCACAGCGCTAAATATGTAAGCAACTAAACCTCAGGCTATTCATCTATTCACTGGACCCCTCCCTTCCACCCCTCTTTTCGCAGAATTGTAACTTCAAACACCATTATTCTCTTCATTCACGGAGCCAGGGTGACAATATTTGTCTTAACCAGGAACTATTCCAGCCTTGAATTGAGGGGTTACTGTGATGAAATGAGAGACAATCAACGACCTCCACTGGGTTTAACCAGTCCTGGAACGTAAACATTTTCAGATGTATAAAGGAATAATAATTGTGTTTGTGGAAACCGCACTCTTCTAACCACATGAATGAAATTTCCGAGTCAAGTTATACCTATTATGTGTTGTCCTATGCAACTCCTGCTAATTTTCACACTCCAAGAAGAACGGCACTGTGTTATTTCACGAGGTTAAATTAACACTTTAATAATATGTAGGCGCCTACACTGTATGCAAAATGATATTATGTTATCCTAATTTTGATATACCTACTTCTTGGTTAAAAAAAAATTACTACAGCCCTTCCTTGGTACCTATATTGAGAGAAAACTTTTGACGAAAAATACAATGGTGCGTGGGGCCTCACCTTCCCCCTAGCCGGTTATACGATCTCGTGATAAGCACTGCCGATATAGGAAGGCTGCCGTGCTTATCGCTATCAAGAAATCTCCCTTGGAAAGAAGTCAAACTGGAGGGATGGTAGGAGTGTAGTTCTGATACCGTTAAGGGCCCCAACATGTGGAACGAGTGCTTTGCATGACTTCAACACAGTTTTAATTTCAACCTCTTGAAGGAAAGTGAGATAAAAGGGGAGGGTTAGTGAATGGCAACCCTCTAAGAGGGTGTTGGGTGAAGGTGCAGCTCGTTCGGGTAATGAAAGAGGCGCACGCGACTCAGCTGGTTTCCATTGCAACCCTTCGTTCAATTTGCTCACTGTTACAGCTTTCCCAAGGTCAAAACTACATAATGATTGACCTTGACTCAAATGGAGATTTACTTTTCGTTTAATTTTTTCATTAATGAACTTTCAGAATCAAATACGAAACATTTTCTTCAACCCCTCCCTCCCTTAAAATTTTCTGTTTAATGTAGAGTTTGAAAGTCGAATTAGAAGAAAAAAATCTTTCCTTGTAGACGCAATAGTTGACATCAGCGTTGTGTGACTAAATGAGTTCCTTAGTTTCTGACTCATTTGCTATTAAGAATAATATTTTGGGTTTACTTATACATCACTGTAGTAGTTCCAAATGAGCTTTTTTTTTTTAACAATTGCATCTATTTTGCTGTTATAAATGGAATTACCTACATTAAAATCTAGTATGCTGGTACATTCGGATTTGTACGACATACTTAGGCAACATACCTACCTGATTCAGGTACATACAAAACCTTTTTTTTTTTTTAGCAACATACAAACCCGGACCCTAATCAATTATGTCGTTCCTGCACATTTCATGTAAAATTGTGGATTTCTAAAAAATGATAAAATTTACGTAGAATCTATTTTGATATCATAAATGCCTTACAGATTAGTTTTAAACCTAATTTTGGGTGATAAAATCTCGCCATTTCAGTTTTGGTTTATTATTTTCCCTAAAGCCTTTGGAATCGACCACGAAATTGTTAGTTGAGAAATTGTTGCTGTCTCAAGGTACAATGAATTTATCATCCAAAGGTTTTATTCCCTATACTGGTATTATTAAAAGCAAATGAGGGCTTACTCGTATTTACGTAATGATGTGCTCAGGACAGGATTTGCTGCATACGACGGTAAAACGGCAAACTTCCTTATGATTTGAATACTAAACTGTATTCATAGTTATTTTGTATTCCCCCTCGGATGGATGTCAAATTTACAAAGGATGAGAATTGATTCCAACGTTTGTAGTTCATTAAAAAACAGGAGTCGATTACCTTGGAGAAATTAGTGGAGAAAAGAGCTCAGAGGTGGAACGCTGGGAAGTCTTTAAACATTAACAAGGTTATAAGGAGGAGAGGAAAAAAGTGGAAAAACTACCTTTTAAAGAAACGAGGGGTGTTAAATGAACCGTCGCCCTGACTTTAGAAAACGGTGTATAGGCTGGGAGGAATGGTCTTAATTAAATCAAGCTCCTTATCCTCTTCCATAGCTGCTTGTCGACCGAGTAGCAATGTCACACGTTGAATTCAAGTTACGAGTACAAACGTGTGACCTATGAATACGGAAAATATAATAATTCATGAGCATTTTCCAGTTTCAACAGAAACATACACAACATGTCTGATCTACTCCCCACGTTCCTCCTTCAAATACGACAAGGCATAATGTAGGTACTTGAACCACATTCTTCCGGTTGAATAAATTTTTCTTATTTACCTAATAGCTAGAGCTACTAGGACATGGGGCATATGGGTGCTTGGGGTAAGAGCAAGGGGGCTTTCTTATTTTTACAGGAGGTAGAAGGATGGACCATATTTTGAGATAAATAGAAAACTGTAGTTATTAAGAAATTGGGTTTGAAGCAGAACGGTTCCTGATGTCCTCAGTTCACCTTCATTATGTCAATTTTAAACCTTCACTTATTATACCTGGTAGTTGTAGTTAGTGTTTTATGTGTAGAAAGATAATAAATAATGATTGAAACTAGTTAAGAATCAAGTAGAACGCATGTAATTATAGGAGCAGCTGATGCTGAATGACAAGTCAGAATGAAAATGAACGAATCAATCAGGAAAATCATAAAAGAATTGGCCGAAGATATCCATGGCAACGTCACATCAAACTAGTATAGAACCAAGAACTTTACTAACTATTGGGTCGTACAACAGTTAGTTTTAGCTAACTTCAAACGAGAAAAAAGATACCCAATATTTCACCCGATATTAATTATTCCTATGACGACTTTGGGCCTAATTTGAGGCTAAGAAGAGTGTGGCATGAAGATGGATTGTTTGTCTTCCTTTAGAAATGCTCACTATTTCATCCCCGTTTGCCTCAGTTTTACAACGATAAGCTTAAGAAAAGCGGACCATTTCTGCCATTTCACTGTGGAGATTCACACAGAAATTGTCCGGGAAAACAGGCTAAAGACAAGCAAAGTGCTGTGATAGATATCCACAAAAGGAAAGTCCAGTTTAACCGTCTCATTCTCGCGAGAAGGAGCTTTTGCTAGGAGAATAATTAGGATATCTTGGTCCTTCCGGCCCGCTGAAGCTTGGAGACGTTTTGACTGGTAATTAAAAGAAAGAAAGCCAGAAAACGGGTAAGAGGAAAGTACAAGGCGCCGGGAGAGTTTTTATCCCTTCTCTTCTCCCGGTGTCTTGATAAAACTTATCTCGTCTGCTTTCCAAGCCCTTGTCCTTGTCCTTTAGTCTTTTATGACCTATTGTAGACATCCGGTGGGGTGGGATGCGATATTTAGGTTCAAAAAATAAAGAGGGTGGGAACCGTCTATCTTGGCTGCTCATACTACATTGACCACGGCACTTTATGGGTAGCGAGTGCATTGTGTCCACTGAGGCGAATAGAAATGCGATATTGCTAGTGAGGTAATATGTTCACCAGGGGATGGACGTAACCCTTTGGTTGTTTCCGGAATTTAACATGTTTACGGTGTGGAACTTTAGAAGGTAATTTCTCTTTCAGTGAATTGTAGAAGAAAACCAAGATATTACAATGAGTCCAGAATTTTTGGTAGGCAGCGTGGGAACCCTCCCAAGACTATTCTGTAGATGGAAATTCCAAGCTTACAACCGTTTTATATAGGTAGGTATGTGTACTGCAAACAATTTCAGCCAAAGTTGGTGCTTTTACCTTCTAAAAATTCAAATTTGAGCTGAAATGACAGTTTCATCCAAAGAAATGATAAGGTCGAAGGCCATACATTTCCGTGAATTCTCAAAGGGCAAATTCAAGAATCCTGTTGACGTAAATGATACTTCTTATTGAATTAGTTTAAGATTAAAATCTCAGTTTTATTATGCATACTCTCTCATGCATGTATCATACACTTTTTTGAATCGTAAGACATTTTTATATTCACAGAGCAAGTTGAAGGTTACTTCTTACAGTCCTTCTCTTCACGGGCACGGTACTGTAGGGAGGGGGTGGGGGAGGGGTTCTGGAAGGTAAACACCTGTTGATAACAAAATTTGGGTTTTTAAATGGTGAGTCCTGGGTAAACGCCGCCATGTGTTGATGAGGAGTTCTGTAAAAAAAGCAACCACGGACAAAAGTTCTCCACAGTCGAAGAACTGGTGACCCTCTCGGGAGTAGGTAAGATATAATATATACATACATATATGTATATATGTCAAGGGTGATACATCAACTTGTGATAAATGAAATTAATTGGAACAATAAATAATTATCGTGTCTTCTTTCTTCCTCCTTGCCGTATCCAATGGATGCATCGAGTAACAAGTAGTTGAGATGAGAACCAATTTTCCACAACTTTACTTGTTACAACAATCGTTCTGTCCGTCAACAGTCATTTTGATTTCCCAACAGTAGTTTTCACAAGTTCTGATAGCTCCAAAGTTACAAATTACAAATCTCACCCCCCCTGGCTCGTCGCAGATTTCTTCGCTGCCGATAAACTTGGGGCAAGTCACATGCAACAGTAAATTCAGTCTCATTCACGAAATAGTTTGTTTGACAACGTTTAGCTCCAACCTCCTCTAGAGAGTCATCCTCACACTTCAGTCGGGTTGGACGGACGAAATCAGTGCACGAACACAATTCGACCACTTTAGCTTTCCAACCAAATGAGGGGTGCTTGTCAGAGCGGAGAATATGCTCTTGTTAGGGCAACAGCGAAGTCCCTTGATTGAATTTTATGACTAACTTTGAACGTACAAGAAGGGAGAGATAAAAAGGGGTGACGTAATACGACTTTTGCCCTGGAAACTTTATGCGATTGCCTCGGATCCAACTTTTATCATATTTTGATCTAAACTCTACCATCAACTCTACGTGTTACGCCATTAAAGTGTTTCCTGTAAAAGCTGCCTCAATTTTTTTAATTTTTCTTTCTTTCCACTGTAGAGTTCGTTCGCCCTTACACCTTACTTCCATTACTTGCGAAAACTCAACTTTTCCTTTTCGGAAGCTCTCTTATCCGTAGAACCTACCAATTTGTCAGTCACTCTGACGTTTCACATCGTTGGGTCGAGTTTTGAAGCACCCACAACTCGTTGGAGAACACTTTGGACACTTTGAAATACTATCGAGTCTCAGTTGAACTCAATTGTATGGGTAGGTATATCAAATTTACTTACCAGAAATGTTCCCTTTATTATGAAATTTCTTTTGTTTAATAATTTTAGTGGAACAATGAATACCTATCTACCAAGTTTATACCTAATGATAAACTTGGTAGGTAGAATGTATGTAATAGTTGGAACTACCTTTTTGTCGGGAAGTTCGGAGGACAGAAAACAAAATTAGAGAAACAAAACGTCTAACGACAATGATTTCCGCTTCGGTAGTTTGCCTAGTTTGATGTTGTTCATTTAATTAAAACTGAGGCTTCCCGGCCCTTTGATTAGAAGGCACACATTTTCTCTTCTCCTAATGCATCAAAAAGGGTTGGAACCGGAGGCAAAAAGCAGCTGTTATTAACGAGTGAAAAAAACCTTCGACTCTGTAGTTTGCTTATATCTCACGAGCCGTTCTCACAATGCTTGATTACTACCAGGAGATTCTTTTGTATAGGCACTGTTTTGTTTCAGTTCAAATTCTTTGATGAAGTTCATAATTGCGATTAGGAATTCATTGTTGAAGAATAACTGAAAAGAAAAGTGGATTTCCTAACAGTATTTGCAAAATAATAATAGTACTTAGTGTTAGTCAACCTTATGTAGGTCCATACATGAACATTTACATGAGCCCATAGACATTTATTACCATTAGAAAATTAATTTGATGCAATCGCTCATTCCTTTTTTTTTAATGTTTGTTTGAGTAGGTATGAAGTAGGAAATGTCAAAGGTAATCAGGTACCATCGTGTTTATTAAATCGAGCGATTAGGTAGGAAGAATGATCTCTTGTGTAATCTCTTCAGACCCTGGATCTCACCTCCCAACCCCCTCTCCAATACCGGAGGGATCGCAGCTCGTCGCCGCCTGTAATCAGTGATTCTTTGTCTGAAGTCACTTGAATCTCATCTTCATTCGCCACAATTTTAATATTCAAAACGTGCGCATCCCAAAAGTATCCAAAACCCCGGTTCATTTGGATTGCGAAATCATCTGCCCTACAGAACCTCATCTTCATTGGACGATATATCCAGGCATACCTACCTATCTTCTCTGGCGATTTCAAACTTCCCGAAAGCCAATTGCACCTCATTCAGCATCTGGCCCCAACGAGACCATCATCACCGTCATCACTTCAACAAGTCAGCAAATTCCTTCTTTTTATAACAAACTTTAGTAGGTACCTACTTTTCATAATTTTTATTCAGAGATTTTTTAGATATCGAAGTACTTACTTCAAAGATATTAATTAATTTAATATAATTATAATTTCTTTCACACGCTCGTATTTTTCTGAGTCTTCATTTTTCTCTCGCCCAAATCAGAATGATTCCATAAGGTCCTTTGATATCATATTTTCTTTAATTACCAGCCCTTTGGTAAAGTAGGCTTGCTATTTGAAAACTAAAAGAACAGTTTTCCCGGTACCTTTCCAATGTTTTTCATCCAATTTTTTAATGATGCCTGAGTGACTTGGGCTATTATGCTCAGATATTGCCTACAAACCAAGTGAAAGATCTACGGAGATAATATACAGACGGAAAACCCCCTCGTTATGAATTGAATCTACCAAGATTCCAATCATGGTTTTAAAACCCGTTCACACAGTAGGTACATATGTACCCACCGAATTACACACAAAGTATATATTTACGCGTCAGATGTTAAACAAGTCGGGTGGCAGGCACCCCCCTAATTGCTGCTGCTCTAACATGGTCCGGGCAAAACTGAAAAAGAAATGAATGTTCACAAACAAATACTAATTATTTAATAAGGATTACGTCAATTTCATAGAGTAGGCTGTATAGGGTGAAATCGGAAGCGAAAAGTTGTTTCAAAGAAAGCAACAGGTACCTAGCTAATATAAAGAAAAACAAAAAATGCCTCTTGGCTACTCTCGGAGAGCGAAGAACATGGGAAAATGTTTTTCAAGCGGGAAAGTTCCGGGTCTGATGATAAATTAAAAATGCGTGTTTGAAAGGTTGCCCAGCTTATGTGAGCAACGGTTTGTTTCTTGTTGGATGATGTTCATTATTAAATGTCACGAGTCAGGGAGCATGTGAATTTGAGTCAAAATTTCAAGCTTACCGACAAGAGATAAAAGATCTCCGTGAGATATAACAGTAACAATCTCTCAGCTACGAAATCAGTATTTGGCAAACGTCATTTTTTCAATTACTTTTGTTTCTTGTTGTAAACGAGGCTTATTTCCATGTTCAACCATACCGTTGGTACCCCTTGAGTCTCTAGCATGCAATGGAACCAATGGGAATCAATAAAACATGTAATTCTCAACTTTTAATATTACAGTATTGTAACTGAAACGATTCAATTACATAATTGAAGCGTAATTATTAACTCTAATTACAAGTCTCATCGGTTGCAGTTTGTTCTATTATAGTCTAGAGAATCAGGTGGTGCCAACAATTATGGTTGAACGTGAGAATTGACTGTTAGAGCCTCATTTTCAACAAAAAACAAAGGTACTGAAAAATGGGGTTCGCCCATCACTGCTACGGGTTGGTCGTACGTGAAAACCGTTGTAAGATTTGCTCACACAATTTACTTTATTGTCGATTTCACGACATTATTTTGTGGCAGTATTTCGTGGCATTGATACAAAAGCTTGTCCGGGAAACGCCCAAGAAAATTTTTCACTTTGTGAAAGAAGATGTCTTGAAACCAATGTTGAGTGGTTATATTGTCGCCATGGATCAAAAATACCTAGTCTAAATGACCACAAGTTATCCAAGTCTTAAAAATATATGTCGAACTCATCGAGAATGGGGTCCATAGAAAAAACAACCTCCTACGCTGAGCTTCCGTGAAATGAACATCACACCACCGTCAACATCCATGAAGAAACCAGAAGACCGGTAAGTATTACTAGTAAAAATGATGAAATACAACCAAACCAAGTAAACGAGTCTAAAACATCTCTAGTTTAGTTTTTAGCGTACCAACCTATTTATATGTTCCATTCCTCCGCTCTATCAATTTTCGAAATTCGAAATGGGTTATGTTACTTAGTAGGTTCACGCTGTACAAATGAACCCTTTGGCAGTGATGAGATACGAACGCTTCATGAAGTGGGGCAATGAAACTGGAAGAGGGTCAAAATTGGGAATGGAGGTTAAAATTGTGAGTTTTGAAAATGCTCGCAATGATCGAAAAGAATAGGTAGGTAGCTTCACCCAAACACACAGAAAAGTTACATAAAGCCACACAGAAGAAAATGGAGATCAGCCGAAGACCTTTTCGGTTTGGGAGATGGAAGAGGCTTGAGTCTTGGATGAAGACGATTTCTACGAACCACGAGTTGAATCCAATCCAAAATTCAATTCCGTCCACTTACCAAAAACACGCAAGATTAAGTAGTAAAATAAATGAAATAATGTATCTCTATAATACCTAGAATATGACATTATTGTTTTAACTGTTATAACTAATGTGGCTTATCATGATAAAATCGTTACTCTTAAAAGAATAATTATTTATGTAGGTACCTAATACGTGCCTAAATCCTAAAAAAAATGAAATACGATTACCTCTCTCCTATGCTATCAAGAGAGCAAAAACTACAAATCATTTGAGTCAAAATCAAACCATTTCATTGTGCTTAATGTTCCGAACCACACTGATACCTATTTACATCTCCGAAAAGAATATTCTTCTTGAGCAAAAAGCGGCCTCAGTAGAAGAGATTTGCTACTTCACCTCAATATTCCGAACCCTCTCAGGAAGACTTTTGCCGTGTCATTAACTTTTAATAACGTCTTATGCGACGTTAAACTTTCCCTCACCATTTCACCCCATTCTCACTTCAACCCACAACCCAGCGCGTCTACTACCTCGTTCCTCGTCAATGAATTTTGAAATTAAAAAATCAAGGAATTCGTTGTAATTTATTTTACCTATATACCGTCTCGCTTCCCATGGGAATTATTATTAAAGTTGGTAAGAAAAAATAATAACAAATTTTTATTCAAACAACCTAACACATAACACCTTTGCCGCTTGCCTAAATCTTCTATACTCAAGAATGCGGGTTTCCTTCTGTCTTCACATCGGAATTTCCATCCTTTCACTACCTATACCCTCTATGTCTTGTCTCGCGGTAGGTAGGTACATATTTTTTCATGAAATTAAGAGGAGAGATTTATTGCACATCAAGAATGCACGTATATGCAATTTTTTGGTGCCACGATCGGTGTCGTATCGTCAATACGGCGTCAGCGAGTGGGGCCACATGGTATAATTAATAATGGGTTTTCAAGTACATGCTGATTAGTTTTTGGAATGTCACATAATTATGGTGTCTGACATATATAAATAAGATACCATTCTTAAAGCCCCTGCTCTAATTATGGTGTGA
>JAEMON010000010.1:23293220-23309059 GCA_030264115.1 Lygus lineolaris
AAAGAGTGGTCCTCAAGTCCTCTGCTTAGACTTACGTTGCCTACAACTGGTTACTAGTAAAACTAAAGAATATTTATGAATAGTTTCAGCTAGTTCTCATCTTTGGAAAATTCTGGTAGGTATAAGGGTAGAATAGGTACTTCCTAACAAATAGCGGTCAGCCATCACCTGGCTGAGTGTGTTGAAGTGTTCGATACTGAAGGGATAATTGAAATTGATTTGTAATGCAATCCTGACCCGGTGGCCAGTGAATCATTCATCTGTCATCGGTTTGTTGAATAGTAGAGCATGGTGTTCACCTGTCAAAATTCAATTGAGTTATATCCGCACATCACTAAATAAATACTGTCCGGTGAAAACCGTAATTGGAGCATCACGTCAGTTCCACAATGTCCTTTTCAACTTGGATTGAAAACCCCAATTAGCGGTCGGTTTGGCTCAAGTTGACGAAAACTTTGCAACTCCAGGGCTCCCTGCGATTTTGCTGGGCTCCCCTATCCGACCAACTTATTTGGCCGTGTTCCTCTTTTCGGTAATAACCAGGAGGCTGCTTCATTCGAATTCCTTTCTTTTTCGATTTTCAACTCGTTATAAACTCTGAAATAAGATTCATCTGCAATATTCGATGTGCTTTGAACAATGTGTCTCCGTAGACGTAACCCTTTCTTGAATTTTTTCAAACATACTTCCCATGTTGGGCCCTGCTGCAACTTTGCATGACGATTGGTGGTATGGTTAGGAAATGATTCGCGGCCGGCCGGATCTGTAGGTTAACCGTGAGCCTACTAACATAGGATATCCAGTTTAGTACGCCAAAGGCGAAAATAGTAGATTAACTGTAGACACCCAACATAATATGACCAACTCACTGTTGAATAGAAACGTTGGCTTACAGTTTGTTGTCCAACAACATACTAACCATTAGTGATTAGTGGTGATTGTTTTCGGCTCACAGTCTCCCAACGTCAAAAAACAACGGGTGGGAAATATTATTGGTGACTTGGCCACCCCACAGGTGAACAACGAATAGAAACGATAGCTTATAGTTGTTCAATACAACGTACTAGCCAACAGTCGGCTGAATGTAGTCGGCTAGCATTATCCATTGGATAACAAAACATCGGTTTTAATAGATTTTAAATGAACATACGATAAATTACAGTTGAAGCTTACAGTTATTCAACAACCTACAAGCCAATAGTACTAATTTTTAATCCAGTACCAATTAAGTAACTATTAGATATTTTCCATATACCTTACACGATAGGTTCCTACCTATCGTCCAACCATTGGTTGTCGTGATGGGTCATAATCATACGCAATCTCACATACCTATCTTTATATACCAGTGCTTATACATCGCCCACGTATTATCCAAATAATAGGCATCAAATATTATTTATTTCTTCCATCAATTCGTAATTATGTAGTTTTTTTTGGGAACGTTGCAGAGAATTAACTTTTTTTTAAACAAAATTGTTCCCTATAGATTTTTTTTTGTTAACACATGCTCGACAGTAATAAAAGAACAAAAAACGAACATTGAAAACCCATTCCACCATTGATTAAATCGCCTTTCAATTCTTCTCGGAGATTGAAGAGGGGGAGATATTAGGTATTAAGTCGGAAATGATTGTGCGGGCTCGTGAAAAGGAAGGGGGCCGGTGCCATATGTTACCCAACTAATGTATATAGATTATTCTTTCCAAGGGGGCACCTTTCCCATATGTTTCCCTCATTTTCTTCATTTCTCCCTTCGCCAACTCTTCACACCCTCTTTCGTTATCCCATTTCTGAATCGATATTGTGGGAATTTTACTGTTACTATCGTCAACAAGGTTCTCCTAGAAAGTCCAGAAGGATTTTTACTCCTTAAAGGTTCCTATATAGGTATTTTGAATGTATTTTCATCCGACCTTTCTCTATTCTTCAGACACTTGTTGGTAACAGCATCTAAAAGGTGCTGAATGAGAGGTGCTGTGAATCAGTGAGGGTTGCAGTTCCGCGTGCGCAAAACTGAATCTCTACTCAGGCATTTCACCATTTTTTCTGTAATTTTGAGGCTTCTAGAGAACTAGCCTCTATCTCATTTTAGCCTAGACTTGCTACTGCGCACGCGTTCCTTTTCGAGCGTAGCCCAATCACAAACATACATACGAACAAACAGACACACTTGAAAATTGTGTTGTGACGCAGGAGATTTACCATGTTATGTTGTGTTATAGACTTATAGACTCCCGATTCTTGAAAGCTACGGCGATCAGAATGATTAGGTCTGAACCAACAGCCCTGCTTCTTCCCTGAGCCAAGCGGATTAATCAATCACTACAGGTAGTTCCTAAGGGATTCAAACCGTCACATTCGCCTTACCCTACTTGAAGCTTGGTGGGAGGAGGAACAAGAGTGCTGTATGGACAGCTGGTTTCACCTCCTCCACTATGGAATAGTAGCAGAGAGCGTGGTTTGGAAGAACGCACTGAATCATGAATCATGAACGCACTTATTCATTGTGGATATTCCAGAAGGAATTAATCAGACATCTCTAGAAGGAATCTCATTATAAACCCTCTGAGTATGAGTATAAATATATTGGTCAATTAGGCACCTATCAAGCTCAATGCTTCCTTCTTCTTTGTTTCCATTTTCTATTCTAGCCATTGAGAAGGCAGTCAAACATTAGTCCTTCAAAAATGAAATTATTCTCATTCATTTTTGAAATGTTATACAGGGTGTATCAAGCATGACTGTCAACTTTCGGGGAACAATTCTACAGGTAATTTCCAATAAAAAGTGTCTCTTGAATTTCTCTTAAGCCCCTTGTCTAGTGACTTTTTTTGATTTTAAGATTTTGTTTTCTTTTTCCTGTTTCCTTTTTCGACGTTACCTTCTTAAAACGGTCATAACTCTCCTAATTTGCATTGCAGGATTAGAAATGTATCACTTAAACGATACCATTGAAAAGGAAGTTAAATCGTCTATCTCTTCGATGTCTAATCAAAATGTTTTGGAAGGAATCGGAGGTTCCAAATTGTGCCTGAAAAGTGAATTTTAGCAAAACTAGGAAATAAATGTTTCTTCAAACGCTGATTTTCCTTGATAATTATGGTTGTCAATCGTCCTCCGTTGTCTGCAAACTGCTCAACAGCTTCACCTATCTAACGGTGTGGTTGTTTTTTATTTGACTGTACAAATTAGTGGTGAAAATTACGTTTGAATGCAAAAACAAACGTGAGTTTTTTTTTTGAGGAAGTCGAGTGTTTGTGTGTTGTACGACTTGATCATGGCTAGAGGAGTTATTTATACTTTCGACGTTGAATCGATTGGTAACAGAGCCGAATCATTTTCACTCATATAAAAGTTGATTTTTCGAGGAAATAGTGCAATTTCTGACGTAAAAGCAAGGAAATTTTAAGGACATAGTTACCTAACGTTGAAAAAGGAAACAAAATCTTAAAATAAAAAATTCGCGAAACAAGGGGTTTAACAAAATTCAGTAGACACTTTTTGATGAAAATGAACTGTAGAATCGAACCCCAACGTTTTGACATTGATGCTTGATACACCCTGTATATGGGTATATGCCCAAATTAAAATTAAACATCCTAGTTGGGTAAAGTGAAATCCCCTTTAGTTCCATTTTTTGATGGAGAAGCGTTTTCCCCTAGAGGTTGTTCAGAGAAATATCACATTTAACATTACACTAGTTTCATGATGAATCGTCTGAGGCCAGCACCGTCCAGACAAGAGATCGCGAATCCACCCGACCATACCGAGGTAATAAATGTGATCAGCGCTGCTGAACCGATGCCAGCTCTGAAGTACAAGTTAGTTCGACCGGACGGAAGACCTCCGAGATGAGTTTTTGTGCCAGTGTCCTGCTCCGAACCAACAACCATCAAGGGACATCAGCTGACTGAAAAGCTGCCGTTCGTGGGAAACGTGACTGACATCAACGTCCTACCAAGTCAAATTGCACGAAAGCACCAGTGAACATTATGATTCGCGTAGACACGCGCTGCGTGTTATTTCGAGGTAATAAAGATAATATATAATTACCATCGTCGCCCGAACCTGTTTACGTCGGACTTATCCGCGCTGGGAGTGCATACCTACAAGTTCCGGAGAGCGTAGGTAGGAAGGAGGACTTTTGTAAATAAGGATATAAGTTGGTGATCCTTAACATTGATAAAATTGAGTGTAGTAACGTGGATACCTTCTTCATTTTCTCTTACGCCTCACCCTAAAAACCCAAGTCGCCAGACGGTATTTTCCGGTAGGCGTGCTAGTAGAATAAAAGTGTAAGTGAATCACTCCTCTAGGTAAACACCTAGAGAGACCGGCCTAAGGTAAATTCCTGGGAATCAACGATTTCTTTTTCTTTTACTTACACCCTTCTTGAAGCTTGGTGGAAGGGGAAACTATGCAGGTTGGGCAGCTGGTTTATCCACTCCCCTTGGCAAAACTTTATAGTAAAGATAAAGCTATATATGTGCCATGTTGGGCTTGTTGTGGGCTATAAATCATGATAAATAATTGAGACTTGTGAACTTTCTACGGCATTTGAGTAACGTCCACCCGCGGTATAATCTCATCAGAGTTTGGGTTGTGTGGTTTCGCTCCTGTCGGAAGGGATAGATCCCTTCTTCAGGCAGATTTCGACCAGACCGGGAGCAAGTCGGCCGAGAAAGGGGGATATTGTGTGGGAAGCCGAGGTGCAATGTTAGCGGTCAGGGTCCACGAGTTAGGAGGCACAATTAACAATAATAGTAGTACGAGTAGTAGGAAGCGCCCTCGTGTCCACGAACAGGTCATGGGTGAACTTGGGGAGAGGGGAGTCAACATGTTTGAGCGAGCCGGCCATTGTGTTGAGGTGACTGCTGCATAGAAGCTGCATTGCCTTTCTGGCACAAACAGGGAGTGTTTGGCGATGTTAATTTCTACACTGATTAGCTTCAAAGTAGTAGGAGCCACCTAGAAGAAGGGTAGTAGGTGAACTTTGGTAGTCGCTTTGATAGACTTCATATTAATGATATCGATTGCTCTACATGTGATAACAATAATCTATTGTATACAATAATAATAATATTCAAGTTTCTAAACAGTTACAAGTTATGACCTCATCGTCGGTTGTTCCACAAGAATGAAGAATGTCGTTTTCACAATTTAGTTGATCGTAGGTACAGGAACACAGTGAAATTGAGATCTTTTACATAATGATAATTTTAGAAGATGCAACGGAAGCTTCAAGGATGAAGGCAGTATCAAAGACATGATCTACCTATAGTCCTATGTAGGTTTTTTTTTTTTTTACCGTTTTTACCTTTTTGGGGTATCTAGCACTAGGTACCCTAATTGAGGCCCTCAGAGTGTTTTACTGGAGGTGAGTGGTTTGGAAGTTGATTGTAGCATTGTAAAAATGGAATCTTGTTAATCAAAATTTCTTGATGACAAGGTTTTAAATGAACTAAAAATGACTTTTCCCCTACCGATTTGGTCAGTTTTCTCTCTCTCCCTCCCCCCTCTTCTCAAAAAATTAACCTGGAGATCTGATTTCCTCGATGGTACTTTGGTTCACCCTCATATAAATATTTTGTATTTGCCGGGAATATAAATTCAAATTTTCACGTTACGTACGATGAGACTGTAATACACACGTGAATATGTTTAAAAGAGAAAGATACTGGAATAATCCTGAAGATGAGTTCAAGGAAATCAATTTTCGGCCTATTATAATACTTTCCTTTCCAGCCTTTGTAAGTGTTGCGGAAAGTGATATAATTTTTGTGGAGAAAACAAATTTTTTACTTCTTGCTCGAAGAAAGGCTTTCTTACCCTTCAGTATTGGGGAAGCAATAGCTGTGTCATCCGAAGTTAATTTTAGGACAAAACCAACCAACTTTTCCGCATCAAACCCCGTCGTCCTCCACAAGTTCTTTTTATATCCACCGCACTTTCCCCTATTTATTCCACGGGGTATTTTAAAGACCTCGCCACTTAAGAGAACCTCAAAGCTCAACGATCAAACACATCTGAATAAACTCCCTTATTCCCGTCGACTCTATACCTTTTTTCTCCTTCCTCTTTTTGCCACAGGAAAAGGGTAGCAAGTGGCACAGATAGAGACTGGTTAAAGACGGGGAAAGCGGTAAAAATTAGATTTGCCTTTATAAAGCTCCTTTTTACTCGGTCCTCTTTTTGTGCTTCCACCCGGTTTTTCGTCTTCCTCTCACCTTTCGAATAGAAAGAACGTAACAGGGGAAATTTCCAATAATATATTATAACCTGCGAGAATTGGTTGTGGCGTTTCCCGCTTCCTTTTCTTCCTTGTTCCGGTTCGTCTCGTCAAGGAAATATAGAGATCGAAAGGGAGATCTTTTCTATCTTTCATTTTATCTGTTCATCGGTTTCGTGGGCATCCTGCTTTTTTGCTGGCTAAGACAAGCGTTTTCTTTATTAAGTTACGATCACAGAGAGGTAGAAAACTGACAGGGCTTAGCCGGAGGTTAGGAGAGAGGTAAAACAGAGAAGTAATAGAAGGAAGGGGTAGAGAGGTAATATAGTTCCCAGTTCATATATTACTCAATTGAATACCTATGTCAAATCTTGAAAGTGTACTTACTTGAGTGGAATGTGCCTGTAGATGCTAATATTATATTGAAAAGTTGATTAGATTGTACATATTTTTCTTAGTGTTTTTACATCCCATTCTCCATCCTGAACCGTTGCAAATTATGACGTTGCTATTATTCTGGAATTATATTATTAAGGTTTATTATTTTATGTACAGATCACCCTCTGCAATGATCCTATATTGGTATATAGTTAGTAAGTAACTACCGAAATTATATAACAAGGCTTACGCATTCATTATTTATTTTGTAATATGAGCACCCAGCTGTAATAAATTATTATTATCCGAGTTATTTTGGTCCTTCATAACGTATTCCAGTAACTAAGGAACCTAATAAAAGTAAACAAGAAACTCGATTCGGTGGAAACAACAAAAAAAGTTGCATTTGATCAGCTGATTTTGAAGGAGAATTTGGCGCGGAAGATTTGCGATTCATACTGATGTTTCGGTTTTTTTAGCGAATTTTCGAAGAAAATTAAAGTATTGCAATGGCTTCGAAATTTTAACAATGTAAAATTTCAAAAATATTTTCCATGGAAATCCGTTTCAGATTATTCTAAAACGATTCCTAACATGTGTAATAATTTGCAGCGTTCTTTTTTTTTTAATTCGTCTTTCGGATTCTATGTAGGCTTGAAACGTACAATATGAAATTTCGAAGGGGTGTTGACATGTTTTCTTTCGTGCTCAATTTCAAAGGTTAATTATCAAAAATAATAAACCAAAATGCACTAACTTGATAAAAAGACCATCCAATGGTATTTGGATGTAACTTTTTAGATATGGTTCTGTTCTTGTCTTCTGTATAAATCATGTAAATGTTGAAAATGGTTGTGTGAACCATAATATAATCATAGAGTAATAGTAAACTTGATGACAGACGATCGCTCCCAGAAAATCGCACTTTCAAGAAGAGATATTCAGAGTTCGAATAGTTGAAGTTCTATTATTTGTCGTCAAGGACTTACACGTCCTTAATTCTTCACCAAAATGGCATTTCTTAGCAACAGTTTCAAATTCAAATTCTCGTGATTGGCATCATACATTAATTTTGTGTTTTGTGTTGTGTGTTTCGTGTACATTAGTTGTGTTGTTTCTGTGTTTTGTGCAATGCAATTTGGAATACAGGAATAATTAAACGAAAATTCGATATTATTGTTCAAATTGCTAAGACGTAGGTAGGTATACCCTCCTAAGTAATTCATCACTGTACTTCGTGTCTGTGCGAGTCAACATCTAGTTAGTACCTTAATGATATGCACTAATCTGTTCATACATATTGTGGCCTAGGAGGATGTAACAGGAGCTTGGATTAATCGAGGAGAACGTCGGCTCATGGGGGCTTAAATCAATAACTTCAGACTGATTAGGCTCACAGTAGAATTTAATTAATTTTTCCAATATGCGAACTAAGGACTGAAGTAGTGAGGACTACAATCGTTCTTGTGAGAATAATCCCTTGAAAGGTCAAAGTTGGGTAGTTACCTGTCCAGTATGAACTTATAATTTTACATAAAACACTAATTTTAACCCTGTCTCAGCAGCAGCTGGTGATCTGGGAACTGAGTCTGATGAAGATTCACAGTCGTGTTTCAGTCATTTTTACTTGATTAAGAAGTAACATGAACTTGAATCGTCCATGCGACTAAATTCCTATTATTTTCACCGTTGGGGGCCCCGCGGATGGTTGGGAACCTCCAGAGGGCCCCCAGTTTTGTTTCTGGGCCCGGCCGTGGCCGGGGGCCCCTTCTGTAGTAGTCTCCACCTCTTCCATGCAACCCCTCAATTACCGCGCTGGAGTTTAGGATTACTTGATTAATATTGTTGTTTATCAATAATTGCTAGTCATTATTAATGTAATGTTAGTTAGTTTCTAATTCTTGTTAGTTTCTATTCGTTCCTGATAATCCCGTTTGAAGGAAGATTATAATTGAAATCATATTGTACTTTATGCGCGTAAAAATGACAGGTCGGATTAGTGAGAGCATATTCTACCGCCTCAGGCATAGGGATCGAGGGTGAGATAAGCAGATTGTTGTAGGGATCAAGCCCACCAGCGAGGGAGTTGAGGATTAAAAGGAACATCTTTTGTTTTTTCGTCGCAGGGGGGAGCTAATCCGCAACAAAAGGGTGGACAGAGTGATAACTGTCTGATGAAAGTAAATGAGCAACATGACGTGACGTCTCTCCCCCGAGCTCGATCCATTTTTTAGTCCCTCCTCTTCCAGGATAAACTTTTTCCTTCAGTGAAAATAGGTAGTTTTTTCACGACATTTCAAGGTAGCATTTCCAAGTCAAATTTATGGTTTTCCATTCCAAATTCAATGTTTCCCATTTCAAATACAAGGTTTTCCATTCCACATTTAAGGTTTTCTGGTCCAAATCAAATAGGCAATTTGTTTCGAAAATCCTTGAATTTGATTTGAAGATAATTGAATTTAACTTGGAAATGGAAAACTAAAATGATGACAAATACAAACATAAAATAGGCTGAAATATATTATACAACTCCAACTAATAGGTGACTACAAATTAACTTCTTTATACCACAGAGTATAATGGAGTGACATCATAATGCCACAATAAACCTAGAGAAGAGTGGGAAGAGCACAGCATCTATGATGAAACTTAGCAGGTATGCCTACCTACTTTATCCATTCATTGACGTGATAATGATACCAATAGAGTGCCTAAGGATTCCTACGAGGGAGACGAAGATTCTATATTTTATATCTAACACTCAACCAAAGAGAAAGAGAAGAGAAAAAACTTTTTATAAAATAACTTTTAAATAGCAAGGGTAATCGTAACTTGTGTAAAGTGACTGAGAACCCCCAAAACATATGTACCTTACCTACCTTCCAAATAAATAAGACTCCTAAAACATTGATTTTTACCGCTATCGAAGAATGCTCCCGCCATTTTGGTAGACTCAGAGTAGAAGATAAGTATGGATGTTGAGAGAATGAATCTTTTTATGCTTTTCATAGACGTCTTATTTTAGTTTTTTTAATTTTAGTTATATGTGTTTAGACCTTTTTATAGGTAGACGTAGATGGAGAATGACACAAAAGCCTCATCTTCAAGTGGCTATACTCACCTGGATTTACTTTGGGAGAAACAGGATCACGTTTCAAAGGGCCGTGCCCTCCTTCAATCGCGTGTTCTTTGCCGGTTCTCGACAGCTTTCATTCGGTTAATTATTTCGGTCCCAGAACCCAGTCAAGGGGGGTGGGAAGTGTACGAGGGGTTTGTAATGATGTTGAGGCGGCGCCCACCTTGCGCTTCCTAATTGTTAAAACTCGGGGGTCATGCGACGTCAAAACCGACCGGGTTTTAATTAACGCCCCACACCGTTGACGTATGATGTGAAATCTCCCCCTCCCGCTCAATGCTACTGCCTCTCCTAACCTATTCCTTTAAATAACCCACTCCGTAAGTAAGGCTGGCGTTCAGCAATGCAAATAATGAAAACAGAATTTTCAAATTACTACACAAAAGCTCATCGTAGGAGTGGGTACCCTACAAGAAATCCTCATCTGTTGCCATAAGTTTGTTATGCTTTACGCAGGTATGTGCGCCATTGTCACACGTGCGTGAAATTGTGCTTGATTATCCATCCGTGGTGTGTATATTTTGATTTCCACCAAACCGAAATCAAAATTCACACTCTACATATCATGATACCTATACTATAGTAGGTATACTATATCTATACTAAGTAGGGAGCGGTGTAGTATCCGAGTTGGTATTCATTGGTAAATTCTGACGTAAGTAGGGTAGGTGGGGGTAAAAGTGCGCAGTGTTAGGTTTTTTGCTATTGAAGAAAAACTTGTATTAATATTTCGGTATATTCAGATATACAACTTTTTTTTAAAGGTTTAAGAACCTTACCAAGTAATTATCGCCCTATTTCTCTTCTATAAAATTTTGGAATGAGTATTTGGAAAAATCGTCAGATCCCAGTTAGTAGAATATCTTGAAATTAATAATCTTCTTTCAACTATCCAGTTCGGATTTAGATATTGCAAGGAAACCAAAGCTCACTTCACAAGTGTAATTTCAGATGGGCTTCACAAAGGGTGCAAACTGATAGGAATATTTGTTTACCTCACCTTTGATTCCAGATCACTTGAAAAGCTTGGCCTAGATGAAACTTCAGTCAGGTTGTTTAAATCACATCTCACCGATAGACAACAATATGTAAAGATTCAAGACGTGGAAAGCACAATGGAATGGGAAGGGTAAACTACGGAGTGCCTCAAGGCTCAGTCCTTGGGCCAATTATATTTCTGTTGCATATCAATGACCTGTTTGCCTTAAACCTAACATGCAAATCTTTAGCTTTCGTATATGACTTTGCTAGTTTGACAAATGAAAATACTTGGGCACTACACAAATATTTTAGTCAATGCAGAAAAAACCATGAACAAAATTACTGAATGGTTTAACAAAAACTATTAATATTATAAAGACGAAATACATCAAGTTCTCCATAAATAAAACAAGACAATCCTTCGAGTCCAATCTGGGCAGTCCATCAGAATGACTGCAGTAAGTATTGAATTCGTCTAATTGTGTTAAGGTGAGAGACTGGAAACCATAAAATACCGTGGTGTCTATATCGATTAACATCTTACAATTTAATGCAAGCAACTGATCTAGTAAACAGAATCCTTCTGCTACGGTGCTGGATCACAAGAAGGAACCTTAGAATGGTATATTTGCTCACGTTTGTAGCAGTATGGCATATTATGGCATCATTGTGTGGGATGTGGCCTATTCGAAGAATTTTTGTTGCTTGAACATAGTTATGAACACTGTCCTAAGAATAGCAACAATACCTCATGTGTTTCTGTATTCAGTTTACATAAAACTTTTGATGTTCTTCCCCCTCGAACGGCCTATGTGTACCGAGCATTTAAGTGTCTGCCGAGCCTATGTGTAAACGCACAAAAAATGTACATTTATTTAATAAAAAAGCTGTAGTAAGAACAACCCACGCTAACACAAACGATGATCTTCTAATTCCGCAACCACGCAATGATTTCTTTAAAAGGCTCCAAATCTGTTTGAAAATATACCACACATAATCAAAAATTCACCTACAAGAAAATTCAGAAAACTGACGTTGGACTACTAGAAAATGGAGAACACTTAAATCTATATTAACAATAAGTTTAAATTAGCATAAAATAATATTAGGTACAATCTACATAGTTCTATAATTACGGTTTTTATTTTTAACTTCCTGGATACCAACATGAGCAAATAGAGAAAGAAAATTTGTGATTAATTCAATGTCTCTCATAATGTCTCTTATAATGAGACCGGCCTGGTCAGGTCTCAAAGACATTAGGCTCAAAAATTAGATGAGGAGAAAACTTGAAATCCGGGATACTTACATATTATTATGTTTTTGTACTGTAAATTTTTGTGTGAATAATTATATTGAATTAAAACTCTTAAAAAATCCGAGAAGGGGGAGAAGGGAGAAGGGTGAGAAGGGATGCGATGGCCGCTAGGACTGCAGCAGGGGCTTGAGAGTCGAGGAGTGCCTCTCTCCGTCGTAGTGAATGGAAAAATTGAAGTTTTTAAATTATTTTATTTCCATGTTCCATAAATCATAACGGTAAAACCCAAAAAAGAAGAGCTACGAATGCTGATGTGAAAAAATTACATTATTATACCTGAAGACTGTTTCCAATAAGTACCTATATGCAATGTATTGAAAATTATGATTTTGTTTATTGAGACCGTTGTTATTTTAAATGTTCATGTTTATAGAACTTGAAACGGCAATTTAAGACAATTTTTCATGGGTGTCGAATCGAGGTGTAAGGTACCTTCAAGCTGTAGTAACTTCAGGGTACCCTTCTAGGGTTAAGCATCTTGACTGATTCCTACCCGAGTAACAATGCCTTCCGATCAGTATTGAAGGAGAAATTACGATTTTTCCAAACCCTAAATTTGCAGAAGGTATCCAAACGCATGAATGTGCTCTCCGTCGTTCAGAGGCTTGGGCTCTCATTGCATTGAGCATTGGAAATTTATAGGGGATCATCTAGAGCCCAACCCACACAATCTCTGAATATTTTATCAGAACCTGATGAAAACTGGGGACGTTAGGTTTTTGACAAGGATTCGTGGACAGGCAGATGTGGAACCAAATTAACAATTCATTCAGAATGAAGGTCTAAAGCATACCTGAAGTGTAAGTGGACATTTCAATTTGAAAAAAGTTCACCTCACGGAAGTAAAAACGATGCTTTGGGTACGTACCAATAAGCTTGGGAGCAAAACACTAAGATAATGCTTATTTCGAGTTCACCGTATTGATACACCTCCTAAACGAATATTCTCCTCCAATTTGCAAATTTATTGAAGAAACAGAGTAAGAAGAGAAGGAATGCCATATACATAATAGAGGGCCATTAAGCCAAAGTAATGGCAGGTGAATTGATTAGATTACCAACTTAGGATATTGCGTTCTTGCTCCCTGCTTTGGAAAAAAGAGGGCCCTCTCAGAGAAGCTTTTCTCCGGTTTAATATCTCGCAATAACAACTCATAAAACAGTAATTAATTGGTATGAGACTTCGCTGAGGTACAAAGTTGAATTTTTAATAACAACTTGTTTCAGAGTTTCTTCCTCCAAATTAGTATTGCTGAATCTTCGTCGATTTTCTTATTGAAAGTCTGCTTAAGGATCTTTTCAATTTATCAATTAACGTACCTCATTGACAACTCTGTTTCTCGTTTTCTATTTCACGTTTCATAAACCCAAAGAAACTCATTTCACTACCAGTTGCCTTACGCAAGGGTCTGGTTAGATTGATCAGATTATTTCGGGGCTTCTGACACTCGTTGTTCCGCTCCTTTTCAGTAATAAAGATCGTATGCACCCCAATAGTTAATAGGTACGTATACATTAATCGTACATCTTCTCTTTATAGGCCACACTGAAATTTGGAAACTTCCCTCACCCGAACAAGAAAATCATTCAAAACAAGGTAGGTACGTAACAACTATGAATCATTATATCAGCCTAAAGGGCAGCAAATGAAAGCTTTCATATTACAATTTCAATTTTCTCGGAAAGATTACACCAGGGTCACAAGTTTGGGTACCTACCTACTATTGTGACTCATTTTGTCCCAAAATGGCATTAAATTATGTTGATAGTTGCGAATCAATACCGGTGCCATGCTCAAAGAACTACATACATAACTACTAACTTTCTTCGCATCACCACTGCTGAAATAAGCCGAATTCTAATACTGTAAAGCTACTTGTGTAACCTTTCACTGACTCACTGATTGATACTAACGATTTTCAACTAGTGGTCCGACTGCAATGAAATTATAGGCGACCTTTAAGGGGCTAACCCGCACAATGCCTGAAAATGTCATCAAAATCGGATAATAACTTCGTATGGTTTTGCCTGCGACAAGGAATTGACCACAGACAGACCTACGACTTACAGGCCGATAGACCGACAGAAGGATGGACAGGATGACAGACCGACAAACATTAAGACTCGTACACTGACAGCCCGACAGACAGATATACCGATAGACAGACAGACCGGAAGACAGATCGACAGACAGACTGTCCGACAGACCGACAGACAGAACGGAACCAAAATGAATTGTTCAGAAAGCTTCGAAACAATTTCCATTACAAAAAGCGAATGGAAATGGAAATATTTTGATATATTAATCAAAACATAATTTTGGACACCTTCGGTAGTAAGGAACCAAAAACTGTTAGAAAACCCCAGAGATTGTGGTTTGGGCCCCACATGGGTATTATGGATGGTCCCCTACAAATGTCAGCCCTATCGGATCAAATGCTGCCTTACCGCATGCACCAATGCGAATTTCCGCCTACACTGATTGCCCACCTCTTGGAGGGTATCTAATTGACGTCTAAATATAATAAATATTTTCAAATTTGAAACATTCTCCATCAATATGGAAAATGAGAGTGAGAGAGAGAGATGGCGCGAGATTACTGATGGCTGGCGATGATTAGTAGCTATGGCGCGAGTAAAAGTAAGTTTTCATATAACTATATTTTCCATTCATTTTAAGTTTGTTCTCTCTATAAATGAGTTAAGAAGGTTGTCCTAGGTACCTACTTCTTATTGCCTCGAACAGTTTGGGGGCGAATTTTATAGATTTCAATGAAGACATAAAAATATTATATCAATAATAAGTCGAGAGAACCATTCATTTGACTCGGTAACGCCAAAACACCGTTTATTCGAACTCTTCATCAGTAAAATATCGATATCTCTATCAACTTTTCACACTATATTATTAAGATGACAGTGATTGCAAAAATGTGTTCTAGGGTAAACAGGAACGAGGCCCTTGTGACCCATCCCCATCTACAGTTCTTGATCGTTTTGATGTTTGTTATTCAGAAGAATATCAACACGTCTTGATCAATACAATGAATACGAGGAAGCTATGTGCCACACCCTCTAGGTAGACTCGTCACTCAATCCTGCAGTTGCATAATGCAAAAAGTTTATAGCAGAAAAACCGCAGTGTTTTACGATCCTTTACCTCCCGTCTGATGGAATTCCGAAGTTACTTGCTAGACTTAGGTCAGGGATGAGGACACAACCAAAGGAGGCCAACAGGGTACGGAGCCGCGGAAGTGAGCTTAGTTCCAAACTTGCTAAGTTCTTGTGGTCACAGTGATCCACCCTAATAAAGGGCTTCACGAAGCTTGTTTCCATCTTGCTTTCCGAGCTTCACCCTCCACCTATAGCGCTCTGACCAGACGCTGGCAAGGCTCCTTGTAGTCTCTCTCCGCCACCACGTTCCAATTCCACTCAACAAGACGAAGGTTATTCCGCTTTAGTGCTTCCTCAAGGATTATGATTCGTTGAGTAGACCTCCGTATTTTGCCTTTGATCATGAGTAAGTTTTCTCCCTTGATCTAGTTTCAACTTTCGCTTTATCTTTGGTGCTAGGTAGGCATAGATACGTAGTTACCTTACTGGTGGTCTTCAATTAGGACTTGTTCCCACCTCAGTGTTATATTTTCTGACTGTTGCTCAGCCGACACTTAGATACACTACCCAACACCCGAACAAATCAATGACCAATGACGAGTTATTTACTCACCGTGAACACCCAATTTATTTAGTGCGCATGTTGGTATTAGTGGTATTTGTGTGACATCACACTAACA
>JAEMON010000010.1:23395709-23414817 GCA_030264115.1 Lygus lineolaris
GGACACATCGTTCGGTTTACCCTGTTTGAAATCAGCTGGTCGCTCCCTTGCTCGGGCGGGTCGCTCGGTCGCGCTCTTTGGTCGTCCACGTAGGACACGGCGTTAGAATTCCATTTCTGGAGGAAACTAGCTAGGTAATACTTTTTCCACATACCATTAATAATAGAAGGGATTTCAATTACCCGCCAGTAAAACCCATGCATATGAGTACTCTGGTATTATTGTTCTTTCGTATAATATCACCCTGGTATTTGTCGAATAGAGGCCCTCTCCTTCTCATTACCCTTTACGGTACATAGGCTGTACTACAAAGGAGGATAAGCGGTGACTCATGAATCACGTACACGAGCCGAAACGTCAGTTTTAGGAATAGGCTAGAATTAGAATCTGTGGGAAGAAATCTTAACATTTCCCTGGGTTATAGCGTTTGGGCAATTTCACGACAAGTGGTGGAGGTGGTGGTGGTGGTTTCCTCTGAAACGTGAAATGCGAGTTGAAATTTCAATTTTGGAGGACACCATTTTTTTCGACTGTCAAAAACAAAGATTCTCGAAAACAAAGGATCTGCTACCTTCGGTAGACTCGGAAGCAAAAAACCATGGAAAGAACGAGTTACACTTAAGTTTCAAACTTGCTGCTGTATCCAGTCGACCATTATGCATCCCGAGTAATAAATTCGTATGGTTAGATCATTGTTCCCATGGTATCTAGGAATATCAGAGCTCTGGTTGAAGGGATTATAAGTACTTAACCCACAATGGGATGGTCTGTTTACATCTTTTTCCCCTCATGTTGATACTTACCTTTTCACTAAGCTGCTGCCCTTATCCGCATTTACCCTGCTCCGAGCGGATGTATTCTAGTTTTTTTCCTCTTCGTTTTATCTCTTTTCCTCTCATACCAGCTGCGCCGTTCTGACCAGTGGATATTATTATAACGGGGCTCATGGCGAGGGCTCTGTAAACACCATTATCCTCTTCCCAAAACCACTTCTCCCTTCGATATCGTACTGTATCACGTGTTTCTCTTTCATTCCTCAAAACGTGAAATTTAACCTTCACTGGAGGATGGCATCTGGGCTCCCCTCCAAAGGATGCCTCTGATATTATCACATTTGAGCACACTGGTGATCATGTGGTGGATTAATATTTCATTTTTCATTCATTGCAATAAGAAAACAGAACAATTTTACAGAACATTTTACTATGAATTTCTCAATCTAAAAATTTGGAACGCACTTACCTACTCACTCACTGCCTGGGGTTGCCATTGGAAAAGAGTTTTAGGTACTAATACCATATACTCTCCACGGCACTTACCTAAATGAACTTGCCAGATAAGTGACGGATAGGAAGGACTTCTACTACCTATTCAAAACCAATACCAATATAACCACCATGTTATCTTCCATATTAAAAAAACCCTTCAAAAATAGACCAAATTCTCCATACTCCTGCATCACTTTCCAACAGTTTGAACCCCCTCTTATAGCACAGGTACCTTTCATTTTGAAGCTCTCGATGAAATCTATGATTTGAATTGTATTTAAGGTGCCCCCCGAACGTTGGTCTGAAAATTCAAAGAGGGCTAACATTTGCATATTAGAGAGATAAGAAATTGTTCTCTTGCTTTTCTCTCAACCCAAGAACACATTGCAAAAAGAATCGGGTTAATTGATACGAAATAAAGAAATACACCCCTAACAAACAAGTAAAAATGAGACACACCGAATAAGTATAGACCTTTCATGTCTTTGAAATCGGTCAAAAACCGAGTCCGATTTTGAGACTCGAAGGACAATGTCAACTCAAATGAAGAAATTCTGGATGATGCAAAAATTTAAGCTACCTATTATAATAGCATGAAGGAGATAATAATATTTAAATAAATAAACAAGGTAAAATATAGAAGAATACTTGGTTACAAAATAGGAAAAATTCAGTTTTTTGCTTTTTCATTTCATGAGGGTGTCTCTTTTCTTTGGTACACATAAATATGATATTTATATCAATTATCCCTTATCTCCAGGAAAATTCTTCAAGAGCTGAATTTAGCGAAAAAACATTCTGAAATTTCCGGGAAAGCAGTTCAAATCTTCATATTAGATGAGTTCTAGAGAAGTATTTTTGGATAAACTTCCAGTTTATTAGCGGATTTGAGTTCCTAATACTACGAAGGAGAGAGATGAAAACACATTAAGAAACAACAAATAGGTTTTTTAATATAGGTAATTTTTATTTACAAGTTCGTACGTGAAGACGCTAACTGAACAAAAATAACTTCCAAAAACCTCACTCGATTTTTCTTCTTGCTATAAATTTCAGGGTTTTTTATATGTACACTTCAAATAAGTTTTGTCAAAAATTTGGCAGACATTCGGAGTCAACGTGGTTTATCCTTCAGCCGCTGTATCACAGAACGCTGATGACACGTGTGGAGACTCAAGCGCTTAGAGATATAAATGCCAGCAGCATAATCAAAATTAGCCCAGACCCAAGTTGCGATCCATCAGCTTTCACTGAAACATTATCAAATCGACAGACACCCGCTATCAGAGTAAGTACACTTGTTTTAAACTTCTTGGGATACAAACACCCTACTTCCCTACCTATAAGCTTCCTATAGCTCTGGAAGCAAAACTGACGTTGAGGAGGAAGTCCTCTCTTTCATGTTACGAGTATTAAATATCAATAATATTATTCTGACCACATACCTATTTTGATTTTACTTTAAACTGAGTTTTTTCCGTTATTGGAAAATTCTTCAAGGACAGCCGGATCGATCCTTGTTACAGGGAACCCCAGTATTCTAATCCAATAATCCTCTCCAATAATATGAAATCTCTACATCGTCAGAACTCCTTCAATAACGAAGTCGGTCAACCAAAATAAATACACGCCAGGCAGCGTATATTGAAAAGCTTCGTCAATTTAATTTCGCACGCACCACGTCATTAAGAACGTCAATAATTTTTTGGGAGGGGGCAGCTATACACCTTTTTTACCGGATTTTTTCAATGTATTGTTTCGTAAATATGTCCAGGTCTATACAAATTTGATCGCATAAATAATTCATATCTATCATGGGTCTCCTTAATAGTACCTATCTACACCACTTCTCACAAGAACTGAATGACGGATGGAGGTAAGTGGAACAGTAAAAAGTTTCGGGAAATGGTGAGAGTGCAGTGGTATTGGGGTAATAACTCCGAACTCTCCTCCCTCGTCGTAAACACCAGGTTTTTATTACAGGCGGGAAAATCAAGATGGATCCGTCACGACAGCCCGATAAGTTGCATGTGTTACAGCGTTAAAACCTGGTATGAGAGAAGAGGGTGGAGTTTCGGGGAGCGGGAGTGAATGGTGTTTATTAGCCTTGCGTTGTTCCTAGACATATCCTCAACATGGTCATGCCTCAGGAAGGATTTCATTTTCATTATTCAACTTCCGGGTTCTCGACTCCTATGGGTGGAGAGTGGTGAAGAAGTGTGATACCTTGGGGATGACCCAGGTCACTCGGCAAGGAGCCCTCAAGGCTGATTCTGTTACTTCACGCACACAACACCGGGCTCAGCTGGCGGGCTTACACACTTAAACTGTACAAATTTACCTGTAGAGATCAGCCATTTTCACCATTTTGGTACTTAACTGTTAATTTCCACTAGCTCAACTCATTTTTCATGTTTCTATCGTGGTAAACCTTTCAGGCAGGTACTTTACAGGTCAGTGAAACCAATTCAGTTTACCAATGTCCAGTATGTCAGCTAGGTATTGCTATTTCATGCTTGTCTCTAATTTTTAGGATATCGCACCGGAACAACACCACTAATCTATATGAACGTAGTCCGAGCCACCATCTTTTCCTTCACCGGGAATCGAATTCGATTCAAAATGCCTATATTTTTAAGTAGCAAAATAATAACGTGTGCGCCCGCTGAATAACCATTTTAAGGGACCCAAAATAGAATATTGTTTTTCAAAAAGTGAGTTGAGAAAGATGATTCTGAAATATAACATATCTAAGTACCTAATAATTTTGAAAGCATGATAATACTACAACTACCACTTGCCGTAGGTACCCACTTTATCACTTGCGAAAAAAAAAGAAGACGCCTTTGATTGCTTCCTTTAAAACGCATTTCTTTAAAGAGAATATTAAAATGTGACTGAACCGAGGGAGAGTACATCCAACCAACTGTTTCACAACAGACTACAGAACGGGAAGGGCATAAAGGAATTCCGCTATGTCGGACTAAACTAATTTTATCCCGCTCTCACTGAAGGAAACAAATGGACGGATTCAAATAAGCTTGTTTGATGAAAAAAAGGGAGAAAATGCAATTCTTTGCGAAACGCAATGGAAAGGGCCGTTTTTTAATTTCTTTTGATTTCCCTAAAAACCTATTTCTGAGGATACGGAAACATTAACAGAGAAAGGAAGAACAAAGGAGCAGTGCAGCTTGATGTGACTGAACAGAAATAGAGAGAGAGAGAGAGGGAGAGAGAAAGAGGGAGGGAGAGTGTTGAGAGAGAAGTAATACAAACGGATTTGTAATTCTAAGCACAGAAAGAGGAATCTCACAAAAAGAATGAGGTATAAAAAAAAGTTCAAGTAGATTTCGCGGAGTGTGGTTGTACTAAAAGAGATTAAAATAATTTGAGCCAGAGGGGAACAGAAAACTTGAGGTTCTGACTTGGGAATCACAACGGGTGTGTTGGCGTCATATGGCTGGTTTGTCGAGGTGGAAACAGTCACATAGAATTCTCCGAGGTGTAAAATTAATATGGAATTTTGAGCTCCTCAGTATTCAGGAATAAACTCACGAAGATCTGATTGAAAATGAAACAATTTGAATAAACGAATTCCAGACACAATCTGAGTTAGTTCCATCCATAATTTATGTAGCATTCCTGTTTTTCGCAATTCATTATTATTTCATAGTAGATACTGGACTCGTATAGAATGGCAATACTCGATACCAAAAATACTTACTATCAATAACGAAATATTCGAAAATTCTACTTTACGTCATGGAATTGCCGAATTTCACCTACTAATCACCAAACGGACTTGAACCGCAAGAATCATCGGACCACCTAATCGACAGTCTTTGTTTTCTTATGTGCACATTCCAACAATTATTCATAAAATATCACAATTTTCGTTTCAAACATTGGGGGAATATTCAGAAAGAACTTTTGGTTCTGATCCGAATGATAAAAAAACCAACTACCTACTTCTACTGTAGATGAAAAACCCGGTAATAATATTTACGAATTTTTGTAACTCCTGAAAAACTGAAGAAAGTGAGCTGTGTTGCAACTAAAACGACTATACGTTTCCTATTGAGTGTGTTCAATCTGTCAAATCCTCTGCAAATTGATGAGGGTAAAAAAAATTCCTGTAGGTGCCTAACCATTTTTGAATTTCGGCTGATATCACGAAACTGATGCGTTATTCCTACTTCTGAATTCACTATCATTTACCTCAGAAATTCTACTGATTGTGATTCAAGCAGGGCTGTGATCAGCAAGTTATTACCAATTAAGTGGAAACTCACCAATGAGCAATGACTCCCGCTGTTCGAGCAGGGGGGCGACGATTTGTCCGTCGCTCTCTTTGTCTATCTGGAAAAAAGATGAGGGCAAGCTTGCAACGCATTTGAGCTTCATCCTGCCTCCTTTGAAGTAGTGAGAAAGGACGCGTAACCGCAGCGTAACCAGAGACATTTGCAGGTTGTGAACGAAGAATTTTGGTTCGTACCTTTGGAGGCTTCCACCAACTTCTGGCACCTGCGGAACATACCAACAAGCACCGTTCAACTGTTAGGTTAATGTTGGCAGGAAAGTAGACGTGTCAAGATAATAATCTATCCAAAGGACTACCTGGAAAGCTCCTGTATTCTGGTGGGGTTCATAAGGAAACATACAAAAGTTACGAGAACAAACAAAAGATATTTGTAAAAGAGGTAGGCATCTACAACATTCTTCCTCATTAATATTGTTTATTCGGTGATTTATAGAAAAAAAGTGAAAGATTGGTCATCGTAGATGTGTAATTTTGAAAACTTCGGGACTTATCGCAATCGTCATCAGCCGAAGAAAAACAGGAGACGAACTTCGAGACTCATCGAAAGATTATTTTCCTTTTCCCCCACTGAGGCCCGTTCTGAATTCTTGATGTTCAGTCACACCCAGTGGATTTTTCTTACGGCAATCCTTTGTCTTCGTAATACCCCCAGGCTTCCAAGGTCCGGCGTTTTTCCTCCAGATATACGGTCAGTCCTATTTATTTCAATCCACGCTCCCCCTCTGGGGGTCGCCACATTATCATTAACACGGTCCCAATGCTCTCGCCGGACCAACTGCCGCACTGAGATTATCATCCGAGCTAGAGACCGCAACTCTGGAAATTCCCTTGGCTCCACTCCACCTACTCATTAGAAGTTAACTTCTAATCATGAGGTGGAAATCGCCTAGTTATCACCTCCGCTATAAAGACAAAACCAAAGTATTCCACTCATTGATTATTTTCCAACGCTGTTGCAGATTTTATGAACCAGAACACCGTTCTTCCCACATCTAGGATGAAGGGTGAATATTCAAGTGGCATAAAAATATACATGGTGTCCCACTTTCAGAGCCACGGACTTCCAAGGATCGATTCTACGAGTAGTTTTCAACAAAAAAATCCCCTGGAATTCTTTATTATTATTTATTCTTTATTATTCAAGACCTCGTTTTGGGAATATTTGCAATTTTAAGATTTGTTTTGGTATTTGCGACTTATTGTGACATTAAAATGGTCATAATTCCTCATATTTCTCTCCAACATTAGGAAAACGTTGGAAGGAGCGTGAAATTTGCTACCTCTCCAGGTTTTAAACGGTAATTTCATGGGCTTTTTGCCCAATTGTAGGAGGACTGAGAAAACTTTATTTTCATCTCAATTTTCGGTCCCCTGAATTTACTGTGGGAATTAAAGAGATGCTCGTAGATAGCGTTCTTTCTGTTATTGTCCTTATTTCCTTACTTTAGTCCTTATATTTATTTTACACAGTAGTAGTGAGGTTATGGCTGTTCCAAGGTCATAAGGTTGAAAACACGAAAAAATCTCTTCAACCGGAAATAGTTACTTCCGAAACTAGGGGTTAACGAAAAAAGGTTGTGCATTCTCAATAGCTATTATATCTATGTAATCGTTATGTAATCGTATAGTACCAGTTGTCCAGTGGCAATGAAATCAATATGGGACCGTCCAAGGGATATCCCGTACAATCTCTGAAAATTTCACCGAAATTGGTCGAGTAGTTCCGGATGGCTATGAAAACACATTTCACGTTTGCGCTTGCGCAGTGGCTTTCGCTGATTCAATCGTGACGAAATTCATGGACTATTTTCTTGGAGTCAGCCCCTAACTACGCACCGAATTTGAGTGAAATCGATCCATTATAAGTAAACCGAGAAATCCTTGGTTGAAATTCACATTTGCGCATGCGCACACGCTGCAATTGGTTCGAAGGCGATTAAATTAACAGGGGACCGTCTGGTCAATGGATTTTTTTAGTAGAGAGTGATAGCTCCCTATTATGGTTTCTAATACTATCTACACTTACTTTTACATCGTTGATGTACCAGTCCAAGTTTGGAGCTGGATATGACTTTGGTGAAGAACAATTCACCTTGAGCTCGTCGCCTACGGAGTATGTTTCCTTATTATTGCCGGTAATGTAAGGTGGTTGCGATGGGAAATCTGTGAGAACAGAATACAATGGGAGTATCAGGACCGTTTATTTGTGGTCATTTCACTTTGAATTATTTAATTGGACTCTACAACACCAGGCTATGCAGAGAAATTGATTCAGCTGGGTATGAATTCGCTACCCTTGCGGTCTGAATGGTTTCAACCACCCAGAGTTCAATTCTAAAGAAATTGAGGGGACATGGTCTCCCGAAAAAAAAACGTGTCAGTCTCAAGCCCCATACACTGAGCGTACTCTTTTCAGGAAAAAAAGAAGAGAGTTTTGGAGGCCTTTGGGGAGTTCCCTTTTAGTTTGGTTGTCAACCCCGACCGTTGTTGGGGTCAGAACCAATTTAAAAAGAAGAGAAAAGAGGGTATTGTTTCGATAATTGATTGAGAAATTCATTGTCGGGAAAGAGAGGAGTGGTGGTTCCACAGTATAATTTAAGAGTAGTAGGATAGAGGGACTCTGTTGACTGAAAGGGAAATGGAACCCTGGTTCACCCTAACAAAGCTTGACATATCCCTGACTCACAGCGATGCCTGCCGTAGATCTCTTCCCCTCTCCGGCTGTTCTGCACGCTTAATCCTCGTCACGATAATGATTACTCCCTTTTAATCAGACTTATTTAGTGAGTTATTGAACTTCCTCGATTCCTCAGTCTAACTCTAGTGTAGATTTTTAGGGATGTCCTATGGGATAGATAAAGCCAAATTGATTCAAACAAACTACACAAATACGGCGCATCAACTTCATCTGATTAGTATGACGTGTTGATATTGAATTTCCTACACCTAAAAATGACATGTTTAATGAGCTAATAAGGGTTGATAGTAAAAGGGTTGGTAGTAAGATAAAAATCGGATGTCACAAAACTCGTTGTGCTATCGATTTTGTTATGTTCGGCGTTCCTCGCGTGCTCACATAATAAAATTCGTCAAAAACCCCACATTAGGTACTCATACTTATTCAGCAGAAGCAGATCAAGAACCCTACTGGATAGACCCTCACTAGTTTTAGCTTTAGCAGTTTCGTAGGACACTGAATAGGTAGTTGTAGTACTTTTTTCAAGATATCGCTGCGAATCAGCTATTCTAGGTATAGGAACATGGGGTATATTCGAAATCAGAGCAAAATTTCCTATAAGACGGGAGGGGAAGACTGTTTTGTCCAAAAAAAACCCTATTTTGAGCCACTGTGCGACTTGAAGAGTTTTAGCCTATTTTCGAAGATGATGAAGCTGTTTACGTACCTCCTGCCAACGCGAAATACTGTACTCCATCATGGTGTAAGCAACTGCTAATTGGAACTATGGCAAACCAAGTTATTTGTTCCATTCTCCTAGTGATTACTGCCGAATATCCTTCACGGTTGTGCGGGTCCACCATGAGAATGAGATGATGTGGTTTTTTGTGCTACTAAAGGGCTGGTGTGGTAGAAAGAACATATTTATAAATGAGTTCACTCTGAGGTGAGCGGGCTTTAACCCTCGGCCTTCTCTTTACTATACGTACGAAAGGTGAATCAAGAAGGGATCGGCCCCAAACCTCGATATCGCTTGGTTGTTCTGCCTATCGGATCAGCTCAGTAAATGAATAATCTTTGAGTATAGATGATTATGGCCATTGCTGCTGGTTCCAGCGACGAACTATACGCAGAACGGAGGATATGGAGGTGGAAGGAAGGAAGAAGGCCCTCCCCCCATCCACTCTTACACCCCTGTCACTTCCGTCTTTGGTCATCTATGATTATACGTATGGTTCGTCACTGTCCCCCTCGTTGCAGAAGATGGACACTAGCTCCCCACCTTACCTATTTATTCTCAAAGTGAATAACCTGCAAAACCCGTGAAGAATACACAATATTCCAGGAGCGTATGTTTCCTGCTTCTATATAAATCTAGGTGTATCCACGGTAAGTAAGACTGTCTTTTACTATCGGTGGGTGTACCTGTATACACGCGTCATGGCGGTGAAACGATCGGGCAACATACAGCCAAGACTGTTTCCAAGACAGATTGACAAGTTATCAAACCCTCGAGTTTGCTAGTGCTTCCCGACCTTCCGACCAGCGACAAATATTTGTCCGTTTGCTAGGGGAGGAGGTTGAGGGGAAAGGTTGGAGGGAAACCCTTATTGATACGGAGGGTTTCGAATTCATCGGGATAAATCCTAGCGGTGGGGAAAACGTGATGGGTTTTGTCACGTTCTCTAGGGTCCGCCTACTGACAGCAGCTGTCTCATCAACGCCTACGACGTCGTTTCCTTTCGCCTGTGGATTGCCCGAATCACCGTCGAATCGCCCACTACTCCAATCGCCTAGTTCATCGGATCGATAAGGCGAATTTTGAGCTCCACCCTCTCACTTTCATGTTTGTCAAGCTGCCACCATTGATGAACGAGATAAACATTGGTAACAAAACCAACAAGCGTTGAACGGTGGTTTGGGAACGAATTTTATTCTAAATTTGGAACGCAGTTTCGATTGAAAAAACATTTTGAATATTTCAGTTTTAACCAGTTAGCAGAAAAAAATAGGAAGAGCACCCCCGGGTTAGTTGTACTTAAGAGGGCGTACTGGACGACCAGCTTGGGAAGCGCCCCAACCATGCCACAACGTAGCTCAAAATCCTGTGTGAAATAATACATAAATATTATGTTTTTGAGCTGCGTTGCTGGGGGATTATTGGGGGCGCTTCCCGAGCCGGCCGTCCCGCAGCCCTCCCGACTAGGATAAAACAACATGGAACATGCCTAAGCTTTAAACTGAAATAAATTTATATGGTGGATTGCGAATGGGGAAAGTCATTGAGCTTTGAACTGTAGTAATATATTGTGCATATATATTGTGAAGGTACCTATCACAATGCCAAAATGAAAACTCCAAACAACTAAGCTTTTTTTGACAATTGTTTGAGTAGATTGAGAGCTTGCTGAGCACTATGAGACCAGCCGTTTGTTTCCAACGACGACTTGAGTGTTGAATGTAAAAAGAAAAAAAAACAACAGCGACACGAGTGTGGATCGCAATAATATTTTCTAGGAGGCCGAATCCCCATTCAAAGATCTACTAATGATTCAATGATCTAGATTCTGCTTTGGTATTCGAGTTCCATGTTTACTTATATACACTTCACCCCAGTTACCTGATGAATTTCGTTATGACTGATCTACAACTCCCTGATAGTGATAATAACATAAGTAGACACTAATTGTACAAAAGAAAACATAAAATAATGGTTTTGAACCTCTCGTCATAATTACGGTAAGTCATTACGAGTACTTACATAAATAATACCAAGAGGATCTTTGCACATTGGTGATCTATATTTATATATGGAAAATAATTAACCATTTTGTAATAATTCGCTGTGTTTATATTCTATTTTTAAATTATACGTATCTGAAACGTCGAATTTTCATTTTGGTGTTGAAAAAAGGTTTTCGCGCTCGATTCCAAAAGTTCATTATTGAAAGCAATGAACCGAAAATTGATTGGACAAGTGACTGAGAACTAATACATCTCTTATTTTTTTTAACTCGTGTGAAATTCATTGAAAACAACTTCTAGAAGAAGAGGGAAGTGAGCTTGCATTCGCCACTAGGTACTACTTCCTTGAAATTCATTTACGACCATTTCCTACCAATTTAAATGAATGACGCATTGACCTTCTTTTTTTTCCTTCATCCATAAGTATATTAGTTCAGGGATATTCATTTAACAAAACATAAATTGAAAGTGATAATCGTACTCACATATAACTTCCATCTTAGCTTCTTTACTGGCGGAAGCAAACGACGGTGCTTCAGCAGAAACTTCGCACTTGTATGTTCCACTCGACTTGAGGTTCACGCTCCTCAGAGATACCTGAGTTGGGTTCGACTGTTCCACCTGGAACAAGAATAGGAAACTAAACCACTACACGAAAACTTTCTCTCTCGTGCATGTTTGGGAAACCATTATTTCGGAGTACGGTATTTTATTTTAAATATTTGGATACTCTTCATTAATTCTATCACGATCATACAGAGAGAGAGAAAAAGGTTGGTTATACAAGGCTGTGTTACCAGGAGTTGGACAGGATGACCTCACAAAATAGTTTATTGAAATATTAGAACCTGGAGGGACTTAGAGGTAGATCGCAGAACTTTTAGTTGACATGTTCATCATTTCAAAAAACTGCCCAGAAAAAAAATGATCAGGTTGCTCACTACGTGCAATAGTTTATCTTTTATCACTTAGACGATTATTATTTCAATTTAATCATAGCGGAACATGAGGAGGGTGTCACAGAGGGGTTTCTTGGAATGTGGGTACTTGTAAGTCTGAACAAACCAAGGTCGAATTCACAATCAATTTCGTGTTAATCAAGTCCTAGCCAATGGGCCCAAACCAAACACCCAGTCCCACTAGTTCTGAGCCAACCTCTCACCACTCCCTGGGGCTTCCTTCATTTACCTATCAGCCAGTGTCTCAGCGCTGACCTTCAAAGATCTAGCAGACACCGTCTACTGAACACTGCAAGGGAGTGAATGGGCAATGTCGTTGCTCGCTTGGGTGCAGTCACAATTCCAATTATTTTCTCAAATTCTGCTGTTTCAAGGTTGTGGCAAGAACCCGTAAAAGTTTTAGATGAATAGGTATGGAGCTATCGACTCAATGACCGTGAACGTACATATATCGATGTTTTGCACAACACGCTAAGAAGATGATTTTAGTTAGTCTGCAATGAGTTAACCCACTATTATAGGTATAATTAGTTTCCCACGAGATCCTAGGCAAAATATGTGATAACAAGTGAAAATAAGATCAAATGTGGCATTCAAATTCCAGGTACTCATAAATAGGGAATACGGTAACCAACACTCATTTTTAATCTCTCAACACTTCCTAGGAATGCATTTAGGAATTAACGTAGGTAAATATAACTAATTAATTCAAAATTTTGATAGAGAAAACTATTTCGGTAATTTTTGAGCAGGGGAACTCAGTAGAGTGGAAACGGCTTGTTTGAGTGAATAAGCAAACTCGGTGAAAGAGTTGAAATGGAATAAAATGGACGAATGGAATAAGAGAAACAGGGTGAGAGGAGGAGGTGAAAGGCTTCGTTGGAGGATTAGCTTAAAACCACCCAGAAACGAAGATGAATAGACTGAAACTAACGGCCGTGCGAGGCGGGACAACCCCCAACTCTCCAACCTTATCAGGTTCTCCCGGGACGGTCTGTGTAGAAGCTCATAGCTCTTCTAGGACTTTGCTCTGTTTAAAGCAGTAAAACTCTCGGTTACACAACTTAACTGTGGGTGTCTCTTCCGACGAGTTTCCTCGAGTTCGGAATGAAGTCTTTACCCATCGTGAAAACCTTTTGTTACCCAAATTTTCAGGGACTTTTTAACACGATTTTTACTGCTTGAGTTCCAATATTTCAACATGGAAACAACAAGAAGTGATAGCCTGGCTGTCAGCACTCCCTCTAAGAAAACATCCGCCGTTTCTTCGGGAGACTAAGAAGACAACAACGAAAATAGGTATGTAGGTGCCGGTGAACAGTGTAGAGCTTCTCTGTATGCGCCTTTTTGGTAGAATGGCTACCATATGACTCCTTTGTTGCGCTGAAAGCCACTTGAATGATCATCACTGCAAATAGTAATGAAAATAATCTCCTTGATGTAACCAGGATAAAAATTTAATGGACATTGAAAGATTATGCTCGTATGTCTGTAGGTATGTACACAACAAGAAGCAATGTGCCACGCCCCATTTGCTCTACACAACCGCCGTCATAACTTGATTATATCTCAGTTTTACGAAGATCCCCAATATTGATCTTCGAATAGTTGACGACTTTTCAGAGCAAACAACGAGGCCGTTGGTTCGTTGTAAACAATGTCACTCCCAAAGGATCATCACCGTTCCCTCCATTCCAGGTCCTCATCAGAATATTCATCGAGTTTTCGTCGCTGTCGGGCTGAGGAATCTGTAGATAAGACAATGTTAAACCGTTCAGCGACAATTTCCCTTCGCATGTTTTGATTGCAGATCTCCAACATAATATAAACACTAAAGCAGCACAATATTTACATACATACCACTAGCAATGACTGGGTAAATATTTTGCTGCAATGACGGTAATGAGTTAGTCAATATCGTAGGAGAAATGGCGTGGCTGAGACGCTTACTGGTTCATCCACACAGAATGCTCCAATTTTGGGTGGGTATGATGTTTGGGAAAAAAATGCTTTTTCTTCTCTCCAAAGCAGTGAAAACCTAAAATTTTTTTGAATCGTGGGCACTAACCGAAATCTACGGACAAGGAGAGGCTGCAGTGATGAGGTTAGAGATTGTTACCGAATTCTTTGGGACACAAAAATTATCCGTTTTCTGATGTACCAAGAAAAGAGATCGTTTTACGGAGTTAGGCACTTTGCCTTCATTCTTCCAACAAATCATTTCTCCACCATGGTAAAGGAATGGAACCCACCAGTTTCTTACATTGTATTAGTGTAAAATAGATATACGAAAAACTAAACATGTTGTCTTGAGGAGTACGTACTAGTTTACACTCTACTCATTGGAGTAGGTACATACCTACCTGTTGTAGTTACCTTTGTGTGCTACAATAGTTACTCCAATTGACATGTCCAACGTAGGATATATTCAGAGAATATTTGGTCAAAATCGGTGACTCTCGTGACACAAATACTGTAGCTCTCCTTGTACCTACCGTAGCGTTTATATTTTAGTCTGATGATTCATGTTGGGATGCTGAGGCAAATGGAATACCTCTCTGCGGACAGTATAATGAAAACGTTTTGTGAGCCCAACAGCTCGCACACAATCATGCCTACTATAGGCTCGGAAAGTGACTAACTAAATAAACATAGAAACCAACACTGGGCACTCTGTCGTTGGCGATTCCTGGGGACTTCGCGAGGCATTCCCCCTTTGATGAATTACTTAGGGTTCGAAGCTTGGTGAGAGAATTTCTGAGGATCTACAGGACTAAGGCTGAAGGAGCCTAATGGCGAGGATCCCCTCAAAAATTCAAAAGCTGAGAGTACCAGTGAGTAGAGTATCGAGTGGGACATGAACGCAGGGAGGATCGGGAGTAGAATTCAATACGTGAGCCTAGCCACATGATACGAGTATGAAGTGTATATTCCAAGCCTAGTGTATAATCATTGAGATGTAGGCTCTCCGTTGACTCGTACTATGGAACACATATATGTGGAACAGGTAGTCTACTTCATAGAAACTAATATCCACCAAATTTCCATTAAAAAATGTCACCAACCTTGGAGGAATGCCGTTGGATTAAAATGTCGTGAGGTGGACACCGGAAGGACTAAAAAACTACTAGTAGACACCTAATGTGCCAGAATGGGAGCTAAGTTGCATCCGTTATGCAGGTTAGATCGATTTATGGATGAAGTCAAATGAAGAGTTTATTTAGAGAAGAGTTAGTTAAACCCTGTAGAGGTAGATAACGGGTCAGCCGTACAAACAGCAGGGGCGTACAGACTGGGTAATGACGAGCTGTAGGCATTTTGTGTAAGTACTGAACGCCGATTCTGCTCCACGCCGCTTCCCAGAGAATGCATTTCGCTAATTGAGTACACTGTAGACCCCAGGTCCCAAACTAGTAGCCAGGCCCATCTTCTCCCACAAACAGACTCGGCTGTAGAATTGACTAGTTGATGTTCCTTGTATCTAGTTAATTGCCCTTGTTTTCCTCCCTTCAAAATTTGTACAGTCAACGCCAATCGTATACATGAATAATGAAGTATAAGTAATGTGGTATGATAAATTAACTGGAGGCCGGTAGAAGAATTCTGCATGCATGAACAGAAACGTAATAATATTTATGATGTAGAATTCAACAAGAAATTCATTACCTATTACGACAACAATAGAATATATGTATAGTAAACTACATTTTCGCACTGCCCTGCACTGATAATACAGTTGTAACTTAAAGATGAAAGAATATAGCTTTTTCCAGTAAAATGCATTATTTTTTTCAACCAATTTCATGAATTTTTCAACCAATTTTATACACTTTATTTAATGAGGTATCATTGAATATCAAGTAATCATAGGTGGAAAGGATGATAAAATGTAGATATATATATGTATAAAAGCTAAATTTTGTCATGCTTGTGAAACGCCATTTGTGTGAACATTAAAATTTTGAAATATTACATAAAAGGTAAAAGATGAAATATATAGGAGGTGAAATAAATAAATAAAAAACGTGAAGTTGAAATTGAAATATGGAATGTAAAATTGTAAAATGTAAATGTATATTATAATATTATTTAATGAAGGCGGTTGCCAGCAGCAGCTTGCGGCAGTTTCAGTAAAACGTCTTGCTGCAAATCACAACATGTGTGTTCCTTCTTTCCTTTCCACCTATGATTTCTTGAAAACAATAACTAATAAATAAAGTGTATAAAATTGGTTGAAAAAATTATGAAATCGGTTGAAAAGTTTATGAAATTGGTTGAAGAAAAAATTATGAATTTCACTTGTGGGAAAAGCTATTGTCCTTTATAAGAATCCTTAAGCATTAATCCCCACCTCAACTATATCTGATACATTACTTAGCGTCAAGTCCATTTATACTATTCAGGAGATCGTCAGGGTTCGAATGCAGGAGATTATAATTGCTTGCAAGTACATTACAGAGATGAATAGGCCTACTAGATAGAGCCGAGACACAACCCAATTCCTCACGAAGAACCTCGAGTGAAATTCGTGGAAACACAATGAAAAGTACCTACTCGTGCATAAAATACTTCCCATCATTCCATTCGTTGTTGAGAACAAGGATTCATATTATTCAGAGCTGCATGGAAATTAAGAGTCAATAAATGAGTTGAATGATGAATGAACGTAGACGAATCACAACAGCTACGCCAGCCCCATCCTTACATGCATGATAGCCCATTACTCCAACATTAGAATGGGTTACTAATTCATCAAAATCAACTGTAAATGTTCATACGCCTCCATACGTATTTGTTTATGCGAAACATTCCTCGTTCATCTCTAGACGTTTCCCATCAGCTGGCTTGGAATTGTGTTTAGAAGCGCCCATCTCTCTTCCGTCAATTATTCAAATATCATGCATGAGCGTTAACTCGTTTCTGTTCCGGCGCCGCGGCGCCTGAAGATCTATCACACCATTTGGAGATAGGCCTTGATTTATTTCCATCAACGAACTTCCATTTTTCTCCGGTATCCATCAACACGTGGCCGAGTAATTTGAGAATCCCATTTCAGTTGTCTAGGCATGCGAATGAATGCATTTTTCGAGCCGCGCTCCGTACTAATGAAATTATTCCATCCAAGTCTTTTCATGCCAGAAAAGTGTATTTTGTGAGACGGATCTGAAATATACCTACAATAGGTCATCAAGAGAGCATGTTGAATAGGTTGAAAGCCTATAAAATTGTGACATTTGGAGCTTCAGCCTCTCTGGCTCTTTTCAGTTTTTCTGCGGATGTGGTTGTATGTTTTGGGCACTTGGCTCGAGGGCTAGACCACAATCCCAATATCCCTTTTCATTCATAGTGACATCAATCTCAGTTAGGGTAAAGGCACCAGGGGAAAAACGGGCTTTAAGAGATCTGATGAGGTGAAGCTTATATAAAAGAAAATGTGTAATAAAAATCATAGTATCAAAATACCTATCTGCATGTGTGCTGATAATTTATTATCATTACCCCTAAACGCTCTCTGGTTTTTGATATCATCAATATTTTGCGAGTATCAACTGCAGCTGAGAGTTTCCAAATCACGCAGGAAAGTACCTAACTTACATAACTATCTAGGAGTTTTCTGAAAGTTCAAATGGCAACAGTTCTTCTGGGTTGTCTTAGAGGCCAATCCCCAGTATTATATTGAATTATGTGCATCATTATGTTTTATGTATCATTATAATTATGTTTTGATGATTACACCCCGATTTTTATTCCCTCAGCACTTACTCGGAAATTCATCCTAAAGGCGCCTTTGAGCCACATCCTGAACAAGTACAGGAACTGCAGGTGATAGAGCTCCACATAGGTTCTCATTAGTACCTACCAAGAATCAGCTACTACTACTACTACTGGAATGAGTCACAACTGATTTCGACTGCCAGGTCATCTTCAGTGGGGAACAAAAAACTCACTGGAACTCACCGTACTTTGTGATTCATTCCAGATTTTCTTGGAAATAGACAAACTTCTCACTTGTTGACTACGATTACTCTTTATTAAAATGGGTTAAACAACTTCATCGCGAGTGATTTAGTTCATATATAGAGTATTCTCATTGATCTCCTATACCTATATCATCAAAAGCTTGTCCCGCAGTTGTTGTTTGAATCAACACCTCTAAATCCATACCAGAAGATCCACCGTTCCTCGTTGAAGGTTTGGGTTCATCAGCAGCGCTTTGTTTCGTTCAAGCAGTGTGAGTTGGTTTAACTAGTTCCTTTGGTGGTAACGTGATAGTATCTCCCCTTCGCCCCAGCAGCTCCCAATTTTAGACACAAAATAGGGAAATAGATTTATCACGAGGCTGTATATTTCTGTCATAATTCTAATGCATTTTTCTAGCACCTACCTCCCTTTAACATTGTTTACATTTCAAAAATAAGAGCTCAACTCGTATAATTTAATCAAGAATGATAATATTTGAAACTTGACTGAAGTAATTTAGACAATCAAAATTTGTGCGGAAACAAAATGAATAGTAAAAGTGAAAAGTGTACCCATATTATATTAGGTATTACTGGATTCACGAATACTGGATTCACGAATGTTTGTTTGTTGACAGAGTGGTACATCACCAGAAACAATTCTCGTTCTGTATAGGAGATAAATTGGGATACTTCTAGGTAGGTAGGTACCTATTATACGGGAAGAAAACAGACAGTTACTACAGAAAAAAAGGCTGACAGTTGTATTATGCATTCCACCCAAGAAATATGAGGAGAAAATTGGAAGAATCTGCTTACCTATCCTTTCTCTTTTCAATCAGTGTTCCCTCCAACCCAAGGGTAAGGAGAGATCCTCTTGGGAGGGAGAAACACCAATAGGTTCTTACTAATTAATAATGAAACAATATAATCACTCACGTTAACTCTAATTCCTTCGATTTCGTATGCGCTCTGTTCTGGCCGAGCCTTGGGGACGTATCTGTAGAACTCCTCGTTTTCTTTGTACCACTTTACTGCGTACAATCGCTCGCCCTCCAGCTCGTAGTCACAGTTGAGAGTTACCATCTCCCCCCGCATTTTGTACGGTGGCACTGAGAGACGTATCAATCTCAGACAATTTCCACCTGAAATCAGAAGAAAATTGACTCTTTTAGCGA
>JAEMON010000010.1:23428838-23441179 GCA_030264115.1 Lygus lineolaris
CTCATGCTGCATGAATGGAACTTTTTCAATGAGGTGAGGAAACTGTACTTTTTTTCAGTTACTTACCTGCATTTTTAGCAAATTTTTGAACAAAATGAAGCTATTGCAATGGTTTCAAAATTTTCAGTATACACATTTTTGGAAATTCTAAAACGATTCCTGAATGTAACAGTTTTCATTGTAACTACCAGAAAATTTTCAAAATGTCAATAATAACGTGATAATTCTCTTTGGCCAGAATTTTTTGAGTACTCCAAGTGGTACACATGTAGAAAAATAAGAATAAAAAAAACGTGTTTTTGATGTACTTTTAAATTACCATAATAAAAATAGGAACATAGATTAGAATATATTCGGATTCAGCGTAAAATTTCTTATAAGAATGACTTATCAAATTGGTTAGAATGATTCTTCAAAAATTCGCTCACTTACTCATTATGCATGAACGGAACTTTGTATTATAACTAAGTAAAATTGTATTTGGTAAATAAATAACTAAACTAAACATTTGAAAAAATTAAACCTATGAAATTTAGTTTCACTAATTCCTAAAACTCATATCTAGCATTAGCTCACGATGGTAGATATACTTTGTAGTGAACGGTAGTAGGGTCTTTTACAGTTAACGGCAGTAGATACGTTCGTAGTAAACGGTAGGTACTTTTTAGCACTGGCTCACCGTAGTTAGTCATTGTAACTACCAACTATACGTTAGTGGTTGCTTGTTGCAACTACTTTTTTGTAGTTAGCAGTTGGAAATGAATAACCACCGAAAGTCTAGTCCAACTCTGATAATTATAATTATATGCCTTTCTTTGTCTGTAAAAATCGTGGTAACAATTTTGAAGCTGTTTAACCACTTACTCAATTTGTGACATCTGTGACGCGAATGATTCCATATTATTTTATTAAGAAAGTTATATATAATACGTGAAGGGATGAAACCCTCAACTTAAAAATAGAGGACTTTTTCCCTGTCTGAACGATTCGTAAGATAAATAAAAGCGAGCTAATTCATTGAAGCAACCGTTAGGTCAATAATGGACGAAGCCTGGTAGACATCCGATACGGGGAGGGGGAGACCGAAGCACTTTGAGCCTCTTTCTGAATAATTAGCGAGGTGAGGGGAGACTTCCCGTCTTAGAAGTCCTAATGAACACGAGCAAATTACACGTTCAACCCTCTCCGGACGGGCTCGACAAGGCAGGCGGCGGTTGGCATCGAGTTCTGAGGTCTGAAGGATGGTGGAATGAAGAGGGGAGGGGAGAGAGACAGAGAAGTTAACCCGAGGAATAGTAATTTCTTGGTTTTTGATTGGATCGTCAATGCCGGGTGTTCATGTTTATGCGGGAAATGTCTCCTTCATCGGGTAAATTAGGATACAGTCGGCACACCAAACGTAATCGATCGTTTCATAAGATTTAAAAGAGGAGGAAAATCACCGAGCCTCTGAAAAAAAAAGAAGTCGAGTGGGACGACGGGAAGAGCCGCAACCATGCCCGATTTTGGAAATTTCTCGATGTACGTATAGGTACGTACGTTATACAATCATAATTACATACTTTACAGATAATCACATGCTGATTACATACCTACTTTACAGAGGAAACTGGAAGAAACGGATGGAACAACAGGTTTTCGTCGATTTCTCCTGTTTTCTTTGGATGTAATAAACTTAAAACTATGATTCACACCGTAAAGTACGTATTATTATTTTATAACATACGTGCATCGAGATATTTTCAAAATCATGAACGTGGAAAACAATACATAGGATTATCAGCTGGGATGGGGCATGGTTGAGGCGCTTCCCGAGCCGGTCGTCCCGTAGGCCCGTAATAGCAATACTCGGGCTGAACTTTTGTGCCTACATATTTAGGTAACTGTTTTTGAGTAAGTTGTATTAACATACGTCTGCCAAGTAGTATTCCTCGGTGCCCTAGGCCATCGGTGTTTATATTTATGCTCGAAATACCTCCTCAATCGTGTAATTCAGGATTCTGTCAGCTCACAAAACGTAATTTCGGTCGTTTATACGATTTATAAGAGAAGGAAATTCAGAGAGCCTGTTTTACAAGCTACACTTGGGCTGAACTTCTGTACCTAAGTACCTGTTTGTATGTTGGCTTTTTACGACTTCTGGTAGAGGAGCACCGCGAAACACCAGATTTATACGGCGTCCGGGACGATCCCCCATGTAAATGGGGGGTGCAAAGACGACGCAGGAGACGAAATCTTTTCAAAAATCACAAGACTTCATGGAAAGACAATTGGTTGTTTCGTCTGCCTCACCAACTCAGTCCCCACCGATTCAACTAGGAGTAGGAAAAGAACTAAGAACTGTCCTGTCCCATTCCCCCCTCCCTGACAGTGGCTAGTGGGATCTGAGCAGTTCTTTGAACGATGAATACTACAATGAGGAGTTTATAGTATCACCAATCTGTGCTGTGCCGTCCTAGTGAACTAGGAAAAGGAACTTACGAGTCCCCCATCCCCAAAAGTGACTAAGGGTGGCCTGAGTAGTTCTTTAAGTCGAGGTGTTACGCTCACTACTATGGGATTCTACGCGACTCACGGGAGACAGCCTAACTCTTTATACTATGAAAATGTACAAAATTAGCACAACGCAGAAAATACTAGACTTTTCCGGTAAGCAAATTTTGCAAGATTATTGGAACTTCACCTCATCGTCATCGAAATATAAACACATGAAAGAATCAACATAGGTACGAATAAAGGTTTTAGAAATCATTTGGCCAAGACATAAATTTAGAAAAATAATAAAACATGTTCGCTGAAGCGGACATACTCCCCCCGCTGCCGGCTGTAATGTTCTTATGTCAGCTTGCTTGGTCAGGGCTTCCCCGATGGCCTTCGATTTTAGTTTATTATTTTCAATGATGAACCTTTGGAATCGAGCACGAAAAAAAAAAAAATTTAACCCCCCCTCAAAATTTGAGGTTTTACGTTTCAAGATACGTAGAATCCAAAAATCGAATAAAAAAAAATCCGTCCGTCCGCCGTACGCAGTACGCGGCACTTTTCTTAGTTACCATGGACCAAAATTAATGAAATTTGGTATACCGGCCCCATTCGGGGTCTAGTTGTGCCGCGAAGCTTGGCGTTACCGTCAGTCTTCTCTAAGGGTTAGAAATTAGGGGATGAAATTTTCAAAACGCCCTAGCTCGAAAATTTCAAATAGGAAGGTATATTTTTTCCATCGATTTAAAATAGAACACAATTTTTAGCGTGGAATGAGACCTTGTGGAGCGTTTTAGGACCAACTGTTCGCTCCCCGTAAGGACCTAAGGGTTGGACGAAAAAAAAAGAGCAGAAACACGAGTGTGAATCGCAATTCTTCCCGAGTAGGCAAAATCTCCGTTCAAATATCAGCTGTTCAAATGCAACTTTCTTTCGATTCCACCAAACCAAGTTTGCTGTTTACTTTCCGAAGCTTCCTTAGTTACTGAATTTCATTATATTAAGAATGAATGATACAACTCTCCGATAATAATAATTACAAGAAGGTACCTACTCATTGTCGCCAATTTTAAAATGGATAGGCACTCCGGCTTGAGCTACCCAGACTTCATTCCCCAACCTGTTTACTAGTAATTTGTTGTTTGCAGGTTTCATTTGCTTTCTAAGCTTTCGTTCATGACGCACGCTGTTTCATAACAACTAGTAGCTGTGCATTGATGGCGTCAATGTCATTCATGTCATCAATGTGTTTTCGTTCGGGGCGTTTTAACTATTCTTCTTTCTTCATTATCAGTATCAAATCGAAATCCGAGACTCTGCTATTGTCCTCGCCATCATCAAGAGTCCGTTCATCTCCAGGATCCGAATTTTCATCAGGCATTAGTACTTGAGGATCGTCAATCTTTTCATCTTTCACTTCATTAATGTCGGGGTTTTTGTCTTCTTCTTCTTCCACCTTCAATGAATTTTGTTTGTATCCATCCTCTTCATCCGGCCCCAATGATGTTCGGTTCTTTCTCGTTGGCTTCCCATCACTACATTTGTCACTCTCATCGTCAGAATCTGCTACGCCTTTTCTCTCCTTCTCAGGACTGTTGTCATCTTCACTGTCGCTACCAGGTTTCATCCTATTACCATCTGCTACACTGTCACTGATAGACCTCTATTTCTCGACATCCGAATGTGATTGCTGAGCTCCAGTGATCCGTTCATTCTGGGAGGGAGTTCAACTTGACCATTCATCGTGATCCTGTTCAACCTCAGCCAATCCTCTTCTTTCGGTTGGGATGCACGGACTTAACGTCTGGATGGGTTGCGGGATCCACCCCTACTTCCAGTTTCAATGTCCTTCAATAGCTGTTCACGTAGTGCTAGCATTTCTTGCTCAAACTTGCGTTGTTGTTGAAGCTGTTCTCCCTGAATTCTGTCCAGTGTTCTTAGTCGGCTAATCTTTCTCAATAAGCTTACCTTTCCTGATGTTCGATTTCTACTTGCCGTCCGTGTTGAAATTTTATCCCCATCGCCTCCATCCCTCCGGGGCTGGAGAATCTTCCTGTTTATCAAATGTATTCCTTCCATGGTCTAAAATCAGTTTCGGCACCAAAAATTTCGCTCACTACTGTGGGATTCTACGCGAATCACAAGAGGCAGCCTAACTCTCTATACTATGGAAATATAGACTATGAGTCTTAGTGAGACAGCCCAAATGACAGAAAACTGGGTCTTTGCGCGTACCCACAGTGCCATCTGTGAGTAAGGCTTGGACCACTTTTCTGAGAGGATGTTGGCCAGCCTCTTCCTGAAGGACTCGTTTTATCTGTGCAGTGCACCGTCGCATGAGACAACGAGTGGGGTGAGAGAACCTCATAGGTCTTCAGATGCTCTACCGTACTTGGCATGTTTTGTACTTGCAGCTTGCTGGGAGATGGTGGACCAGTCCCGGGATATGTAAGAAGCAGCTTCGGCGTTTACTACTTACTCGATTATCAAAAAACGCTGGCCTCTCACGGTCCCAAACACCTTGGACCTTCAGGTCTGCCACTAAACCTGGACTCCCATCTATACCATGACGCGGAACAGGCTCTTTGCATATGCTATCCGATCAAGGCTTGCCATCATCTCACACTCGTCCCGTATGCTGTCGTGGCCCAGTTTCACCAGCCCTCCTTTTTTGCAGTTCATTGCGTGGTTTAGGTCCATGGGTTCTACACACCCATTTCATCAATATACGAAATAAAGGTTTTAGAAATCATTTGGACAAGACATAAATTTAGAAAAATAATAAAACATGTGGGTTGGGTTGAGGGTGAAGATGGATAGGAGATGGAGGGTGGATGGATGGATAGTTGTATTTCTTAAATATTTGCCAAGCGCTTTCGCTCGTATTGAGCATCATCAGGGCTAAAATTAAATACAGGAAGGTATAATACATGCTGGTTATACTTAGGTGCTATGGAACATGGTTTTATTTAAGACTAGAGGGCTTACCTATGTTCTATTGCCTATATGTATGTATATAGGAGGTCTTCATAGTTTGTTTTTGGGTCATAGCCGATCCATCCTCATCCTCAACCCAACCCACATAAACCTAGGCACCTACAGCTACCATGTAATAAAACATGTTCGCTGAAGCGGACACGAGGAGTGGTTCTTTTGGAGGAGTTAGTTCTTCAGGAGTATAGTTCAGTCCGGAACTAGCCACATCTAGTGAGAGATAATCAGAGATTTGACTAGTCAGACCTTAATCAGGTTTGCAAATGTGATTGATAAACCTTCCCTGGAAATAATAAGCCGAAATTGTCAGTGCCATCTTCCTTTCGTGCTTGTTCTCATTGATGGGAGTCCAAGCGTGGAGGCGCTGAAATGATTTCTCATGCACGGAAGATTGCGAGGCTCAAAGCCCCTTTTTCCAGTCCCTCCTTTTTATCTCAGGTAATTCAATCGATTGTTTTGAATGTAATGTCGTCGGAAGGTTAGAGGTCTGAGGCCTCTGGGATTCAGCTCACGTTCCGTGTCCAATTGTTTCTCCAGGGTTACTCCGGGAAAGGCAGGGGGGTTCCTCCTGGCGCAGGAGGTGGGATCCCCTACGGGGTAACGACCCTCCACATCCTCCGTCCTTCCGTATTCCTGCTTGGAAACCTCCCCTTCCCCTTCTCGCGAGGCGACCCCATCCGCGCCATCCCCTCCGCCCCAATTGACCCCGGAGTAAATATTTTATTTGGGGCGCCCGAAGACGCAGACTCGGCAGGGGTACGAGGGATTCGGAGGAACAGCAAAGTGTGGCACACGGCGAGGTTTTTTTCTTTCAGCTGGGAAGACTGCGGACACCGGGGGTTATTGCCACATGCCTCCCAGCTCCTACTACCCCATGCCTTCCCTCCTATCAAAAATACATCGGACTCAAGCCCTTTGTTAGACTATAGGTCCTTTTTTCTGTTTACAGTTGGGTTATTGCAACTTGTTGTGTGGCCCGGAAAATACGCGGCGGCTCAAACAGTAAACACGTCCGATTGGACAAGGCGGATGTAAACAAAGAATGTTCCGTCCGGATATTCGTTTTCTCTGCTCAAGATCAAGTCGGTTTCCATCTCGAACCGCCTTGGGGTTAGAATGATGTTATTATCTGGGATGGAAAACAACGAGGATTGTTCGAGAGTACAATTCAACCGAAATCAGGAACAAAAGTCTGCCAAGTTGGGAAGCCAGTGTAGATCCCTCACTATTGTAACATGAACGTATAGGATAGGTAGTGAACATTTCAGTGAAATTCGTAGAATAATCCCGTAGTTATCTCCATGACAACAAATTACAAGCGCAGTAGCTATTGCTGGTCCAACCCTGATGAAATTCATAGGTCTTGAGTCAGTCCCCAACTACCCTCCGAATTTGAGCGGAATCGGTCCATTAGGAACTGAGATATCGTAGTTCAAAGAAATTCACGTTTGCGCATACGCACACGCTACTGGTTGCCCGACGGCGATTAAATTTATTGGGGACAGTCTAGGGGCTGAAATTTCACCGAAATCGGTCGATTACCTATTTCCGGAGTAATGCCTATGACGCTTTTTTCAAAGTTTGCGCATGCACGCAGTTGCTACCTACTATTTTTCCAATGGTGACAAAATTCATACAACATTGGGGTCAGCCCCAGACTAACTTCAGGATTTGAGCGAAATCGGTTCGTTTGGAGCTAACTAGGACCCGTTCGGTTTTTCGTTTGTTTATGTTTGAGGAGCTCTTTTGTTTTATTAAGTTCTCTTATGGCATCCCCCTTCTGTCTTTGAAGGGATCCCCCCCCCCCACACAAAATTTACGTTGTGTAAGCCCACGTTTGCAGCCCCGAAAATTTTACTGTATTTTTAATGTAAAAAAAATTCGGTAATTGGTTTCTACATGTAGGTGGATGAGGCAATAAGAATTTCAGCCCTCCAGGTCAATTATTCAGGTGAAAAACATAATTTATCAGCACATTTTTTAAAACTTTTCTACCAAACTACTCTAACGATTTTCATTAAATTCACCAAACTTACTCTTCTATGAAGTAAAAACAAGTTCAAGGTACCCCCAGTGATGGGCATCTGGAATATTCCCGGGCGGGAAGGAATTTATCGGGAATATTCCCCAACTTATTATTTCGCCAATTTCACTAACTAGTTCAATACTTCTAGCTTATCTAAGTAGCAACTAGGTATCACATTTATTAAATGCTCAAGATGCATAAATAACGGCGTTTTAATGCAACACTATAGCCTATTTCCCTATTCTATAGGGATATCAATTGGATTTAGAAGATGAGTGTACCCACCCTACCAATTCTATAGGAGTATGAATTGGATTTACAAGACCCCAACCCCACCTGGTACCTGTTCCCAAAAAATCGATCGGCAAATGAGAAAACTATGATGAAAATCCGAGGAGGTTGAAAATGAGGCGGTAAGTTGAGGAAAATGAAAAGGAACTTATTTGACGTCAACAACCACAAGGGAGGGGAGATATCCAACGTTCGGGTGAGGCATGGATACTATCGTTGAACAACCTAGAAAAGGTAGGTCATACGGGCCCGAATAATTCCGGAATAAACCGGAATAATTTGTACTAATAATAATAAAGTAATAATTTGGAATAATAATAAAGTTCACTAAATTCTCTTAAGTTACCGAGAAGTAGTTTTTGCAGTATGACTTCATTTAGGTACATTCTGTACTTTTCAGTGAGTAAGTTTTAATGAAAGTCATGCTAAAGGCCTATTGCAAATTTCGAGCTATATGTAAGCCCTGAAATGGTCATAAAGCAGGACAAAACAATTTCATGAGTTGAAAAAATAAATTCCCTTATAAATTCCCTTGTTGGGAACATTCCCGGGATTTTACCCATCACTAGTTTATAATTTTTACCCCTAATCACTGTTTTTTTCTTTTTTTTTCAACCTACCCCTAATCTCCACAAAAATATCATGAGGGATGAAATCAGCATTGAAACCAACAGAAATGGCATTTTTTCAGGTTTCCAAGTGTAAGAAAGTAGTGTGAAGCCTCGCACCAGATGCTTTGTTCACAAACTCACTGTCCCACCGTTGCTGGGCTCTTCAGGAAATTTTCGGGGTGATTCGTGTTCAGGTTGGACGACAATGGAGAAATCTGTCGTTTTGGCATTAGTACAGTGAATTTTGTCTATTAGGTGCGAAAACGAATACATAAGGCCTCGGCCGATTCTCTGACGGCTCTTAGCCTCTAATCAAATTTGTCGGATTTATTTCACGGCGGTACGCTGAGAACGGCCGTTATTTAAAAACAATTTTGGGTGTTCCCGAAGGTATCCGTGGGAACCGAGGATTTTCAAGGTTTTGCTTTTGAATTACTAGGCAGCTAAATAGCTGTTTTAATACCCAACTATTGGAACACCCGTTATAAATTATGCTATAGTCGAAATCAGCGCAAAATGTACCATAAAAATGGGACCATTAAAAAATTTAGTTTGCAAAAACCGTATTTTCAGCCGCTGTGTGTCGTCGGTCATCTCATGTTTATTTTAAAATCGATCTCTGGCATACATCGAGAAATTTCAAATTCGGGAGGTAGAGCCCACGGGAGCGAAAATAAGCAATTCCGAGGTAATGTCATTTGCCGGTTTATCCCCACTCGTACAGGCTAATCTAGTAATTAGCGCGTTCGGTTTGCGGTGTGCTTCGCTACACTCAATTTTCATTTCAGATTACACCGTTATTTATCCGTGCATTACGCAAAGTGTGGACGGACCGAAGGGTCTGACAATTTCGGCATTATTTAACGGGGCGTATCGTGTTTATCCACGACCCGGTGATTAGAAGGCTGATTGATCCTGGTTTCGGTTTCGCGTGTCGTAGCGGTCGTATGTTTATTTGAGCCCTCGGGCAACGTACCAGCGAATTTAGGGGGATGAGACATGCCCACTGACGTTGTAACGAAAAATAGCATGTTAGGTACGTCGGTATCGGTTCACTTTATGTAGAAGAGTGGGTAGCGAAACAATAGCAGGGTCATGCTGAGAAACAAGAGGCCCCGGAAGAACCAACCTGTAGTGGCCTCGATGATATTTTTTATGCTACTTATAACCAACCAGTAATAATCCGCCCAGAAAATGCTTTTATGCAATTTATTACCTAATAGGCTTAGTGAACACAACCCTCCCACAATTTTCCATCTTTTACAGAGCTGCAAGCAACTTTCAAAGCGCAGTCAAGAGTAAAACTAGTCTATCCCCAGGCAGACAAGTTCCACAAAAACTACCATAATAACATAAATTAAAAAGCCCTTCCCAAATGAGCTGACAAAAGTATTAAACCGTAGCAAACATGAAACTGAAAAAGAAAAAAAACATGTACGGGACGGCAACAAAGATACTATACAGATTACAAACTGGGAGAGACGTTGGAGTTGTTGTGGAAGGGAGATGGTTTTAACAAAAATGGGGAACTGTCGTGTATGAGAAAATCAAATTTTTTCTGCTTTTGTATTACTTATTTGGAATTAAAAAAACTTTTAATACAAGGAAAAAAATAGTTTATTGTTCTGGTGAGGAGAAAACTTGGAATAAAATCTCAGCTGTTTGAATAACAGGCGGCATTCTGAAAGCCCTTGAGGAACCCTTTTACACCACAACTGAAAAAGAATGTGCAGAGATTGCATTGGGAGCACTGAAACAAGATTAATTTAAATAATTGATAAATAATAATCAATAATTAATTAAATCAATTATTCAATTAAGATAATTTTATTCTCACTAATCAGGAGCTCAAACATTGTTGTTTTTGGAGAGATGTTGTTTTTCGTTTTGTTTGGTTGGCATCTTGGAGGGATTTGGCTAATGACAGACAACACCCTTTTCAACGTCACTTTCCCGCCGAAGGGAAGGGGGTTCTTATTTATCAATTTTTTTAAATCCCTTTTTTCACACTTTGTAGGTACCTGCTGTACTCGAAAGAAACGAAAAGCTTCCGAAACTGACCGCGATAGCAAGGGTAAAATTTGCCATAGAAGTGTAAAACACCTAATATTATGATAATAATAATCTGCGTAGATTATTATTCTTGCGTGGATTGTTGGAACTAAATCGAATGATGAAGTAAAACCCCCCAAGTTAGGAGTCATATAGCAACGATTTGTCATTTATCACTTCTCTCAGTTAATATAGTGGAAGTATACGGGAAATTTACTACCGAAGAGCCGCAATAAACCAATCGTAAACATATCCGAGGTGGAAGACGATCGTTATCTCAAGAATGGGACACGAAATGTTTACACCATGGTTTACAACCTGAATCTTTGATTGCTTAGAAGTATTTCTTCACGTCATGTCACTATAACTTTCGCTAACAGCGCTTCCGCTTCTTCATCGGTCGATAAGTAGGGACGGAACGGGATTCCCGTCTCGTGTTAGTTTGGTGGTCATAAAACGATGTAACTCGGTAATCGTTTTGAAGGACTCTGAACGAGCAGTATAATAGTGGGTTGAAAAAGAAACTGAAATTCCGACTCGGCACATAATTAAATAGTGGATTTCAATACCATGATGGTAATCAATTGGTTGCGTGGCATAATATATATAAATGAATTGGCATAATAATATATAAATGAATTGGCCACTGTGGTATATTATAACCCTTTTTCAATCAGAGGTGAATTGAGCTCTGGTGAACTGAGCACTTAAACTTACTTGAATAGGTGATATGTGGTGATGAAAAAAAGTAAGTTAAATATTATGTAGGTAAGTATATGAATGTAAAATTCTGCTGCTTCCAAATTTACATTTTTGGTGGAACTGAAAAATCACAGCTTTGTCCAAGAAATCACAGATTTTGTAGTGCATTGATTCAATGGTATTTTTATGTATTTTATTTTAATGAAATTTTGAAATTTTTTGAAAAATTTTGAAATAATGAAATTTTATATCAATGTATTTTATTTTTGGAGTGGCGTATGGGAGATTTTCTTGATACGATTTTCGCAGATCCAGCTCCTGCATCTTTCGCTTGGAAGGGGCGATCCATAGTCTTTACAGACGCTGCTGTGCGAACACCATAGTTTTTCGCCAGTCAGTAAAACGCATATTATAATTCATTTTGTCGATACAGGTATCTATGAAGAGAAGTTCCCGCTGAACATACCAAGCGACAAACAGTGCTTCGATTAATGGACAAAAAAGAAAAAAGAATAACTTTTTGATTGACGGATGTTAGCCATGTTGGCGTGTTCAGATTGGTCGAAAGGTTAGAAAAACATTGGTTCAAAATAATAGTCACGAAACCAATTCGGTACCTGCAAACAGACGGGTGACGAAGGAACAGTGGTGAGTTGTTTCTCATGCTGTAGAATGAGCCAAGTCATAAAACGATGGCGAAGCCTGTGAGACGTATGTACACAGTTTGATTAACTCTGAGCCTTAACCCTTCAAACTTTCTGCGAATTTTCGAAGAAAATGAAGAAATTGCAACGATTTCAAAATGTTAGGAGTGTAAATTTTTGAAAATTGTCTTCAAGGAAATCCGTTCCAGGCCATTCTAAAACGATTCCAGAAATTTAACACTTTTCGTGTACAAAATATATATAATTTATTTATGTTTCACTCCAAACAATATCTGACCGAGGAATCGAGATAAAAAAGCCAAAAAAATGTTAAAATGTCAATATTATCGGGAGAAAGGATGAGTTCGTGGGTTGGAATTTTTGGAGTACTCCAAGGGGTCAAAGTTTGAACATTTATCGTCACAAATCGCTAAAAAACGCGTTTTCGAGGCTTTTGTTGTAAATTACCATCTTAAACATTGAAACGCATGGTATATTGGCCGACGGCCTTATCTGGAATAAACCGGTTCCCGTGAGATC
>JAEMON010000010.1:23525509-23539117 GCA_030264115.1 Lygus lineolaris
GATTGTGCAGATGTGCAGGTAGTAATCCCTTTGATGATTTATTTTACATAATTATGCTATATATATATATATAAAATCATGTTATGGATACGAGGAAGCTATGTGCCACACCCAACTTGGCAGACGTTTTTTTTTATTGTATTATCCGGTTTTTTTATCTTGGGGTGTATCCCCTAAATTTTGAGATGATGCAACCCAATTTAAATACTGTCAATCTAACAGGAAGCAGTCTCTCTTGTTATAGTGGCACAATTTCCAGGCAGCGCAATTATATTTATTTACCTATTGTAGGCGGATGATATGTATCCAAACAATGTTTTCATCATTATCATGACAGATGGAAACCATCTCAAGGAGGAAGGACAAAACAACAAGGATAATTTCCTAGAATTAAATACAACCAACACTTTATTCTCATTAGTCTTCCATTCAGAAAAATTATAAACATAGGTACTTATATAGACACCTACACCAGTAGCATCGAAGGTTGTATCTGATTGTCAAAGAAAACATACATAAATATGAAACGTTTTTATTACAGCTGTTGTACACGTATATAATAAACTATTCGGGATAACTTCGTCCCTTACTGTTGTTCATGGCGATGGAGATTTTTTGTCTGTGGGAGACTCTTTCGAACGTTTCCGAGCCTGGATTTTCGACTTGGATTTCAAAATACCTGTCACGCTCTGGGCTTCGTCCGAATTTTTCCGATGTATTGAAGATTTTGATTGAGTTTTCTTCAGTAATTTCTCATCAGTATCAGAATGTAAATTATGTTTGCCAGGCATAAACTGATCATCTCCGTTCGTTTGTTTTTCCCGTTCAGGAGCTTCCGAATGTTCTCCAGTCTCGTTCGACTCAAGGGATGGTTTTGCCGAACTCTCTTCGGAACTGTCGCGAAGGAGCGGATTAACCGTCGACATTGATTGGAATGTTACGTTGAGTTTTGGAATTCTACTATTCAATCGCGCCACCCTCTCTAGGATGGTTGGTTCACCATGAACCCAAGCGCTGTGCCAACTATCGTACAGAGGGTGGTTCTTCAAGGTAGCAGCCATAACCAACAAGCCACTTCTTAGTGGGGCGGTCAGTCCTTTGTCTGAAGCAAAGTCATCAGCTTGAAAAATGCATTCTCTCCTAACTACATTACCAAACCCTCTAATACATTCACTACCGATTGGCCAAATATAACGAATAGTGAGATATAACGGCATGTAAGGGTGAGACTCGCTTACTTCAAAACCAAATATTCCTTTGATAGTTCCATTACCGTAAGAAAATAATAACGCATAACAGTACCCGAAATAATTGATTACATGGAAAAGGAGGGATAACGATTCATGTTGAAACTTCCAATGTCCTAACTCCTTGGTAACTAAAGCAGTGACTTGAAGAGGCACCAATATTCGTAGTACGCGACGTGTCACTATTATCATTTCATAGCCTAGAAGTCTGTAATAGTGAATATCTTGTTTCTTTGAAGTAGTATCGGTAATGGTTATACGAATCTTTTCATGTGGATAGCCCAATCCATTTGCCAGAGTTTTCAGGTTTCGCCCAACTTCGTCGTCTTTCAATGGTTCGGAAATGTACGGTAGTAGGAAGGTGATGTACAAAATATTCCAATAGGTTGCTGAAATGCAATACGATAAACATAATAGCATCTACCTACGTTAAAACGGTATTCAAGTAGTAAATTATTGCGTCCACTGATTTAGTGAGTTTTGGTACCAAGCGCAACCACTTTAGCCGACTGAAAGGAGAACAGGACATCATAATATTGAAATTATTATTAATATTTCATAGGTAGTAAAGGGATGAACGTGTGCAAGACTGTTCTGTACGCCATGTTAGACGGATCAGGGAACAGAGGTAGGTAACAGTCAAAAGTTTAGCATTTTTCAAGAAAAGAGAGGGATTTATAGTCTTTTGATGAGGTTGATGAGAAGTTGATTTCCTTCATTTTCCATTCAAGAATGTTTAACTTTCCACTAGGTATCGTCCTTATAACGTATAATAATGTCAAAAGATATTTTCAGCATAATATATTGCTTCCGCGTCTACCAAGGTAGCGGAAGCACTGTTTTCACTTTTGGGGCATTTTCATCAAACGTTACTTTGTTTTTCACGTTCTAGACCTTACTGAACAATTTTGGTTTCGTGTCTGTCTGGGTGTTCGGGAATCCTTGCACCACGCACAACTTCCACAATTTCCATCCGATTTTGATGAAATTGTCAGGGATTACGCGGGTTAGGCCCCAGATGGTCCCCTATGGAATTTATCATCAGACAACCAAACAGTAGCCTCTGCGCATGCGTAAACGTGATATCCTCGAAACGTAAATTTCTCGTGACCTAATGGTCGGATTTCGCTCAAATTTGAAGGGAAGTTGAAGATAGAAAGTTCGATGATATCCTACGAGTTTCGTCACGATCGGATCAGTGGTATCTACTGCGCATGCGCAAAACTTGAAATTCTTGCAACACGTATAATAATTTAACACTGTTCATCCGATTTTGATGAAATTTTCAGGGATTACGCTGGTTAGCCCCCAGATGGTCCCCTATTAAATTTATTACCAGCCGACCAACGGTAGCCTCTATGCATGCGTAAACATGAAATCCTTGAAACTTCAATTTCTCGCGACCTAATGGTCCGATTTCGCTCAAATTTGGAGGACAGTTGAGGACCGGATATTCGATGATGCCCTTTGAGTTTCATCAAGATCGGATCAGTGGTACCCACTGCGCATGCGCAAACGTGAAGCACTCACAACTTCGATAATTATCATCCGATTTCGATGGAACTTTCAGGAATTGTGCAGGTAGTAATCCCTTTGACGATTCCCTATGCATTTCGTTATAATCATTGTAAATTGATGAATTTATTAATGTTATGGATACGAGGAAGGTATGTGCCACACCCAATTTGGCAGACGTTTTTTATCTTTGATTCCACCCTATTTTCACGAACTTTTTCGAAAATTTCCTCGAAAAAGAAACGATATATTTCCATGAACTTTTTGAAAAGAAATTGCAAACCATGATTATTACACATTGAATGAAGTGAATGCTATCGCCTTACTAAACAGGGGGAAAGAGTCTTACTAATTCGGCTCTGTTTTACAAGAGTAAACCTAAAATTAGATTTTTCATAGAGGAGATTTTCTAAAATTCGCCTGTGTATCTATATTTTAGGAACCAGAGCAATAACGGGATTTTCTTTAAAATTCGTTGAAAGAACCATTATTTCTGAACTAGGTACCTACTTAACCGTAATTTTATTGGCACTCACCTACACTGAGGAAAATTATCAAGAACCCAAGTAATGCCAATATGCCGAATCGGTCCGTGAGTTGAATATACCCAAAAGTCAATGACCCACTATAAAACGTTTTCAGTATTATATCCAACATCGATCGCAGGAAGACTTCCCCAATGTTCATATGGTATGATGTACGACGCCAAATCATGAATGCTGCGAGGGGAGCTTTTACGCATTCGCTGAGGAAACGGTCGAAGATGGAGTGAAGAGTTGCTCGCAAAATCAATGACGAACCTGAGGACATGTAATACAGCATTTCCACCATATATTAGGTATTTTTCCATTCCCTACCACACCTTCTACCACTTGAAATGACGTAGTGGGGTCTGACTGACTGTGCATTTTGAACATTGCGAGGTCTGTAGACCCCACCCGGGAGTTAAGTTGTTCGGTGGATGGAAGTGATAGTGGATGGTATAAGGTTTTCAAAGATTAGGTCCTTTTTTTCATACCTTTCCCATCGATAATTCAATTTTTCAAAGATCCAATTTAAAAGCCGCAAAATAGCTTGAGTTTGAAAATAGCTTGTTTTGAATATAGCTTGTTTTGAAAATAGCTTGTTATAGCTTGAGATTCGGATCCTACTACAGTAGTGTTGATCATTACCAAAAAATGCTGCAAATTATTACACAACGGTTTATTATTTTTCTGTGTAAATCAATCAATGAATATAGGTACCCACCTGAAACTAGTCCTACTCACGGGGAGCGAACGGTTGGAATTAGGTACAGTTCTCCCTGAGGTCTCGTGCGACGCTAAAAATTGCGATCTAAGTATTTGAAATCGGTGGAAAAACTCTTGTTACCTTCCTATTTAAAGTTGTCGATCTGAACGTTTTGAAAATTTCATTACCTAATTTCTAACCCTTAACGAAAACAATTTATTGCTCAATTCCAATGGTTCATTATTGAATATATATCGCACCCATCGTTAATGAGGGAACAACTAAAAAAATAAGATTTTGGCAAATCGCATTCAAAGTTTTCCATTCTTACTTTCGGTTTTATCTACGTTCTCTTGGAAATTTTCCTTGGTTATTACTCTAAGGGCCGGTTTATCAATTCTCTAGTTAAATCTCCAGATAACTAGTCAATGATTAACGATAATCAGAGATTTTAACTAGTCAGAGTTTGGAATGCGTTTATCAATCACCAAATAGCAGCTAGTTAGCTAGTCAGAGTTTTAGCTTAGGGACAACAGAACTACTAGGTACCACAATTTCATGAAAATCCCACAAAAAGAAAAGGTGCAACACTACGAGTTGGACTATGTTTCTATGGTAATATTACCTTTATCAACACGTTATCTCCTATCTCTGTCAAATGAGACGAAATCATGTTTAAGTTATAACTTCTAACCTCTTCTCTGTGTGCCTAATGAATGAGAAATGGGAAATGAGAAACCCATGAAGAAATTATGCGAACGGAGATCTTTTTATTCATAAGCAAATGATTCTTTCGCCAAGGGCAAGGTAGGTACCTACGAAAAAACTGGAAGGTAGGTTGTTCTGAATTTTGATATGGATAAAAATGTATTTTGCCTGGGGGTCAATCTGAAACCTTGTCCGACACGGCCAGATGTCACGATGATTTTATACCTAATGGTTTTTATACTTTCAAATAGGTGGGTACTTAGGTAGGTACAATCCGTATCCAGGCAAAAGCGGAAGATGAATACGTATAGGTAATTAGGTAAGTGCCTACCTTTGCATTACATTTTGGGTAATAAAGATCTCATTCTCCAACGATCGTAATCGTTTGTAGGTAACTACTTGATAATACATATTATCCAATAACTTTACTGGTGCTGACCTTCATGTTCCTGACACTGATGAACTCCGTAGGCAAAATTATTCATGGATATAACTTGTTTGGAACGATTTATCACGGATATTATTAATTATTCCTTTATTGAAGGGTCATTTCGGGAGAACTCCAGGCGTACCTACCCCCGTGTGATTTGTACCTTCCAAGAAACGCGTAGGTACCTACCTGCATTCTATCGTCTGGAAAATCTGAAAATCCCATAAATCAGAATCTATTTCACAATAATGTATTACTTGAATGAAAGATTCGCGAAACTGTCACAGAGATGGGAATGGAAATAGTACGAAATACGAAAATGCAATATAGGTAGCTGCCAGCAAATCAGAGTTTGACCCCGAATCTCTAGTTGAAGATAATCACTGATTAGAGGTAGTCAGCTGCTAAAGTGAATTGATGAACCGGTATGTGAGAGATAATCAGAGATTTGACTTAGTCAGACTTTATTCGGGCTTGCAAATGTGATTGATAAACCGGCCCTAACAGTCCACTGTGGGAAAATTGGGTTTGACCAAAGGGTAGGTAGTAGGGGGGCTACACTGTTGAAATTTAGTGATTTTTTGAGTCGGCACCTTCTTTCAAGGACAATTCTCAATTATTTTTGAGATGTGCCCATTACCGGGAAGGAAGGCTTTACCATTAATTACAGTAATTTTGGTTTATTATTCTCAATAATTACCTTTTTGAATCGAGCACGAAAATATTTGTTCAACCCCCTTTCACAATTTGATGTTAAACTTTAAATAGGAAGGTATATTTTTTGCATCGATTTCGAATAGATCACAATTTTTAGCGTTGAATGAGACATCAAGGATGATTTTAGGACCAATCGTTCACTCCCTGTACGGGCTTGGTTGAACGGAAAAAGAGAAGAAACTTGAGTGTGAATCGCAAATCTTTCGCAGTGGGCCGAATCCCCTTCCAAAGATCAGCTGATTCCACCGAAAAAAGTTCCATTCTGCAGCATGAGTTGTTGAGCGAATTTTCAAAGAATAATTTTAACCGAATTGGTGGGTGGGTGATTCTTATAGAAAATTTCACGCTGATTCCGTATATACTATAGGTATGGTCCTATGTTTAAGATGGTAATTCACACCAAAAACCTCAAAAAACACGTTTTGTAGCGATTTTTGACTCTACATTTTCAAAATTTGACCCCTTGGAGTACTCCAAAAATAGATCCTGATAGATCTATCAGGTATTCTAGACTAAAAAGTACTCCCTCTGCTTGCAGCATACTCACTTGAAGATTTGCTACCTTTTAAAAGTCAACTAGGTACTATGAAAACCCACGAACAACTTAGTATAAGTTTAGCTGAAACAATACTATCTAAATGGTGCACGACATTATGTACGAACACCCGAAGGCCGAGGGAAGAGTGACATAAACAAAAATAACATCGACTTCCTATATACATGCATATAGGCAACCCCTAGCCTTGAAGATGCTCTCACGAGCGAAAGCGCTCGGCATTTGAATGAAAGAAAACGAGCTTGCCAATTTTTATCCTCACCCTCAGACCAACCCAGTAGTTATTTCACACCAACAGGACTTTGTCGATGGGCGATCTATACAGAAAATAATAAACCGTTGTGTAGTAATTTGCAGCGTTTTTAATAATGTTTGATATCTCAATGGCTTAAAGAACGATATTCTAATACACCTCATTTGAAAAACAATACCTTCCTACTGACTCAACTCGTAACTTGAACCGCTGATGGTTATCAATTTTCGTGACATCATTTCAAAACCCACTTCCCTGAATAACTAGACCTCAGTTTTCGTTTACAAACTTTATTTTCCTTGGTTTCCGATTTATAGGACTTTCCATTAGGTATTTATTAGTTTACTTGCAATGCTGTCTCCTGAAGTGTTTCCAATCGGTCCTAAAGCTTGTGATACTCACCTAGAGCGTGAGTCCATTTTACAGTAATTGCTAGTTAGGATAGGTCATAATAAATCATAAAAATTATTCTTTAGGTAGGTACTTAACACAAGATACCTGTTTGTACTCGATCGATGTCTCTTATGGCAGATTTCTCTTGTTCGAAGTTGTCCAGGCACGAGAGACACAACTCTGAGTTTTAACACAATCGTCCACACAAAAAGGTAATGTAACAAATCTCTGTGCTACCTTCTGAGTTGTGTCTTTCTTCATTGGAAATAACTTCGATACTCCATCCATGGAATAAAGAAACACCTCTCCTCTGGCGAAGGGGGGTGAACTAGACTTAGTCCGACCTTCTACAGACAAAATACACCACTTCCAAAATTCAAAACCGGTCCTAACCCAAACATCGCGTTTTTTGAGTTGTACCCTTATTCCACAACAGGTGCGATATAGTGAACCAAAATTACAGCAATAAAATGGTCTAAAAACTGTCTTTGTACAACTTGGTCACTGTGTGGTCTGTAGTGCGCAGGACGTTTATTATCCTTGAATCAACTTACCGTAAGCGGCTGTAAAATCCCAAACAACTTTATCGTAGGATGTTGACCATTTGATTAAGTTCACATAGAGGTTGAAGACGATAGAGAGAGTAGCTATTATACTACTATCCAATTGGTTTTTCCGGAATTTCTTGTAATCCTCTTCCGTCATAAGGTCATGCATTCCAACTGGTGCGTCTCGTATTTTGTAGATGCTTGAAATGTTTCTAATCTTCAAGTAAGCCCTCCACGAGCCAAGTATTACTGATGATACAGTCAGCAGTATCCAACCAAGATTCATCGCTCTCTTTATTCAGTTTTGAGAAGTAATAAATATTTATATTATTTTGTTGTGCTAATCACCTTGCTGTTCTACAGTAACAGATACAAACATAGAACTAAACACGTCAAGTTCTTGGTGACGTAAAAATTGTGCAAATAATATCTTGGATCATAATAACTGCAGTATATTGTTTAGTTTCTTACAATATTCACCCTTTTATATTGACCAAATCACCATCGCATACGTAACATAGGTATAGGTTTTTTTTTTTTTTTTTACACAGAATGTTTTAGCCATGGACTAACTAGCCAAAAAAGGTGACGAAATCTGGGACGAAAAATATGACGCTCCGGCACTTTAGATTATTATTAACTCGAAAAGTGAAGGCTGGGTAGAAATCAATAAGGTACTACCGCAACGTTTTGAGGTACTACTCTCTGCATCGAAAATTGAGCTCGCAGCTCAGCTGAGTCGAAAATGAAGCTCCCAGATCAGCTGAGTCGAAAATGGAGAGCTCTCAGATCAGCTGAGTCGAAAATGGAGCTCCCAGATCAGCTGAGTCGAAAATTGAAGATTGAAGAGGGGTTTATGTGAAACGCGTGAGCTAAAACACATTATGTGTTTTAACATTCTGTGTTTCAGTAATTTCGTCCGAAGTATGTAAATAGAGGGTAACCGGGGGTCTAGGGGGCTTGCGTTTTTTTTTTTTTTTAATCATACAGTTTTTTTTTTTACATTACACAGTAATTTTTACATTAGAGTTCTTTTTTTACATCATACAGTAATTTTTATTTTCATTTTCCGAGCAAATCCTAGGGAGGGAGGGGGGAGAGAGAGGTCTAGGTTCGTCTTCGTATGTACCTCTCATCACACTTCCCCCGTCTCAATAAAGGTTTAATATTTGCGATACCGCCTTGATGCATAATCCGGCACTCAACAATACTTACCTGCACCTATTATAGTAACTATCATGGGCACATTATAATAGAAGATGAGTATTTCTAAGTGTAAGGAGAAACAGTAGTGACACTAGTACCTAAGTATTAGGTAGGCACAAGTTATCGAACTCTCCTTTCTCCGAAATGACACAAAACCTGTGAAAATAACACAAAACAAACGGTGAATGAGATTTTAGTATGATGTTAAATAAATACAATAATGTTGATGATTCGAGGAGGGAGTGCGCAAGGTGGGTACCTAGGTCTAAATTACTGAAAAACCGACTCACTCTGAATCCCCAAACTCCAGTGAGAGAGGCGGAGCGCGATGATTGGCCACCAGGACCAGCGCCCACTGTGATTAAGAGTGCCAATTGAGGAGGATCTAAGGTAAATGGGACGACTAATTGGGGGGTAGCCGACTGTGACGTCACACAGGACAAACGCGAGCCTTGCGGAGGGTTAATGAAACGAATACCCTACTCCCCTCCGTTTCAGCCCCCGGTTTCAATTAGCCCTCATAATGAGTTCAAACCCTTTAATAACTCACTGCGGCCTCACCCTCCTATACCACCTTGTAGAGATATTCAGGAGTTGGAGACGAGATGGGGATGAAACATGGACGGATTCGATTGAAGAGATCGGTCAAAGGGTCGAATCATGAAATAAGTCTCGTATCGGTCGACCCAATCGTTTTGAAAAATCGAACGACTCTTCAGGAGGGTTTGTATTGTATTTGTATTTGTATTGTATGTTGTGGGTGGTACCTATATATTGTAACCGTGTTCCGGGTTGGAATGGAAATTCTTGGAGTCCTGAAATTAAAAATTAAATTAAAAATTAAAAGTTTAATAACTCCAAACGACAACTAAATTACTCCAAGAGTTTGCTTTCCTTGAAATGAGTTTGTCGTTGGATAGCTCGGATATTAGAGCGTTCGATTTTAGTGAAGTCCGAGGTTCAAATCCTAAGAGCGTGGGGCTAGAAGGAAACTTTGAAAGTACCTAATTTCAATAGCTACATAAGATCGCACGTTTGTGGGCAAATGGTTCTTGAACACGTTTTTCATGTAAATGTCGAAGATAAAAGTAAAAGGGAGGGTGAGTATAAAAAGAAGTGAGTATAAGTGTCACTTCGCCCTTGCATGAGGAGGATAGTAGGTAGGTACCTATCTACTTGTTTTTGATCGGGAACTTCCGTTTCCAAAAAGCCAAGTTCAAGTTCCAAATACATATATAGGTATTCCTATGTATTCAAGGTCTAGAAACTTCACATGGGTAAATTTGGCCCTTCTTCTCATCGGATTGGATCAGTGGATTATCAACTCTCGGGCACTGTCAAAATAGCTTCGTGGTCCATGGTCGTCCTAATCATTATAGGAATTTGTTACTTACTAGGTTTGTCCGTCAAGTTTATGATAGTGAGGGTGTATTTGGATCGATACAGGGAAGACAACCTAATGACCGAGATTGTGAGGGGTAAACCTAGAGTCGATGCGATTGTGCGGGTTTGAATACGACAATTATCGAACCGTTGAATGGATCATTCTCCCCTTAGATGGGGTTCTGGGATGACTAAGCTGGTAAGCTGTCGAACATGGCCGTGGCATCAGCTGATAGTTGAACGTTAGAACGGGGACATTATGGGTTTAGAAGTCAACCCTGTTGTAGACTACAACGTGAGCGGAACCGAATGCATTGTCGTAGTGTCTTGCCATGCACTTAGTGCCTTGTGGATGAAGAGACAAGCAGTGAGAATGAACAGGTGTGGAGAGCTTCGATTGTTTGAGTTGCAGGAGAACATAGTCTCAGCATTGTCGGAGTAACAGGTCCTCCAGTTTCATGAGAGGAGAATAAACGCACCTCTTAAAGTTATGAATTAACTATAATGCCCTATCGAATTTATTGTGTGTTATGATGAATTTGAGTTCTCGAAATACGTTTTGAAAATATGTGGAGTCCCACGTTTGGTTCGAGTCTTGGCTTAACTAATTTTAATCCATACTGAAGACGGGCATTTTCGCACGTGGTACCTACGACAAAAAAACCAAAAAAAAAAACCAAAAAAAAAAACCGAGGGACCCTGAGAAATTGAGCTCCCTTATTAGCTGAGTTAAAAATTGAGCTCGATTGGTGTCCACCCTCACCAGTGATATTATTTGTGAAAAATAAATAAAATATTACTTGTTAGTTAAATCCAGTAAAAAGGTTCAACTAGTAAAGTTCGAATAGTTTTACTTTTAACAGGTAGGTAACTAATTGAATAGAACTCCCACTATACTGGTAGCGCGTAACCTAACTCTCAAATACTGAGAACGTGAAAATGCAGTGCCAACCTTCATTGGATATTATAGGTAAAATGGAATCGACTGAGCGACTCGTAGACCAGAAAGGGAGTCATACTACCAAGGTTCACATTACACTCATGAACTGTGGGGTAACCAAGTTTGAGACGACCAGTCCACACCTCTGCATGCCTGTATGCGCTTGATGAAAAGTTTTCGACGTAGTTCCTAATCCGTACTTTTCCTTTTACTATCCAGATGTGCCTATTTCCTTGAAAAGACGAGGCCAAGTAGAAGCAAAGTGGAAATGTTGTGAGAGTGTCCTCTAGGGAGGTGGAAATAATTTGACACATTCGTCTCTCACCTATCGGAAGTGGATCTCATCCCGATCACCGGCAGAGAGGGTGAAGTAGATGGTAATAGCGGCCAGACCTGACGAAGGTGAAGGCCCAAGTGGCCGAATATTTCACGCAGAGTTGTAAATAGGAAGCCATTATGGGATGCGTGGGGCCAGGAAATCCGCTGAGCGACTTTTGCGAAAACTTGGGAATGAAAGAGGGTTTTCGGAGGGTCAGGTGCCTGGCTGGTCTGGCAGTGGCAAAGTGAGTGGCCCCAAGGAGCCGTTCACTTCAAGTGATAAGAGATTCGAAAACAAATAACCGTCATCCCTCAATCTGTTACGAACCTGAAGTTAGGTAGGTATCACATAAGCCCTTCTCTGCATCTATACATAAGTTTCTTCAAACCTTCAGGAGTGGCATTCATTACAACTGTGCCTACGATCCATCTGGTTCTCTATTAACCATGATTATAATTATGTTCAAGTTGAATTTCATAACGTATGCCACGACATACCTAGTTTCAATGTGCTTTTGGGTAGCAATTCATGTTAATATGCAAAGGGACCTTATATACATACTATACCTCTCATAATGCATACCATATACTGTACATCACCTTAATACATCACTCAAAATCATCACTACATCACTCAAAATGAAGGGGCTCTCATAACTTACGAGGTTTCATCCCGTTTTCACCCTTCTAAAGAAGGAGGGTAAAAACTCGTACATGTTTCTCAGCACCCCCAAAAAATACGATTATCACGAATTTCTCAGTACTCCAAATAAACCTATGACGTTTAACTAAATAAATAGTGACTGCTCGAAATTCAATTCTTTAGATCGAAAAAAATAGGGAAAATCTCATATTTTCAAACATGTTTCCAACGTTTCAATGAAGACCAATGACGAGGAATTTGCAATTTTCAAATCTTGATAAAAGCAAATGAACAAAAGGAAAATTCGTAAATTGATTTACGTGCCCATGATGCTTGAAAAACGAAAGATAGACAGAAATAATACCTTTAAAATACGATGACAAAGAGCGTAATCCTCCAACGTAGTCATCAAAATTTTTTACGTACCTACTACAACATTTTTCTATTACAACTCCCTAGTATGATTTCGGTCTGGTAACGGTATTTCAGATACCTATCAACATTTAGGTGACATAGTCACTTCTTCTTTTATTTTTACTACCTGAGGATAAACACCACGTCTGTTTTCGACCAAAACAACTTGGTTCTATGTTAATCTTTTCACCTACTATCATTATTGAAGAGGAGAGCGTTTATAGGGTTAGAAATTTAGTATTGTATAGGTACCTAGATACATTCATGATTCACTTTCTCTTGGTTGGAAAATGGGATTTATGATTGTAAATTTATTTAGTAAGATTTCTATGTCAAAAAATCGTTGAGAAATACCTGAGCGAAAACTTCGGAGTATACACAAGGTATTCCCCTTCTGTGGAAAGACAAGCTGTTGAAATACGAGCAGTATTAAAGTTTGCCAATACATAAATCAGTCGGGTTATCAGATCCATTCAGGGAGAGGTAGAGCTCTCCCTCGGGACCAAGCTACTTAAACGTTTCCTTTGTTGATAAACCAGGAAACCATCTCCTTCAGTCGCTGACTTAGGAGGCCTCCTCCTTATTCAACTCAGTGTATTCTAGCCAACTGTATCTCAGCCAGACGTTTCGTTCTTCCTTTCCAGTTATTCTTGTCCCTTTCCACATTTCCTGCCGTTTGATTTTTTGTCTCATTTTTCCGAGCCTTCTCGATTCTCACATTTCGTCGACTCATACATTCGTTCTTGGCTATCCCCCCCTCCTGATTCGTCATCAGATTTTTATCGCGAATACGAGTCTCCACCCTATTCCCGGCTTCCATCAACACTTCCCACTTCCTCTGGAAACACTCGTGTACTTACTGTTCTACCACTTTCTCTTCATCTGTTGTCTTCCCCAAGAACCGTTCTAGGTCGACTACCTAGTTACATTCCATTACATACAAGAAACCTAAAACACGCGCCTTGCTCAGTTACTTTACATAATTTACACATTATTTTTAGATCTGCTCGTATATGTTCCACCAAGCGTGACGTTATTGTCATCCAACTTCCATTGGAAGAAAATAGGGAATGACTCATGAAAATATCGTCCCAGTCAATAGGAGTT
>JAEMON010000010.1:23540117-23550566 GCA_030264115.1 Lygus lineolaris
TTGCAGCGTTTTTTCCCCAGATAGGAGCGTAGCTACACTACATTCTTTAATAATTTTTATTGTGACTTCAGGAGAAAGTAATCTACGCAGAAATATATCTGTATAATATCCATAAATAAAAAAAATAACCATGATGGTTTATAATGGTAAACAATGAACTATTGTGTGATAAGTTGTGAAAATTTGAAATAATTTTTCATTCGTTAACTTTCTAACCAACGGAATACCTATTCGAGATAAATTCATTCTCACTCCTTTCTGCTTGCTGCAGATGAACCGGATGACCTGCAGTATCAATGTGGTAGAATTTACATACCTGCCAATTATTAAATTTCGTTTTTGGCCCTTCTATCGACCGACTCGTCAATCGTACCTTAGCGGAATGAATGAAGGGTCTGAGGATTCTCTCATTGGAAAATCACTCCCTGACCAAGCAAGCGTGTTCCACCGGGGTTGATAACCTATAAGCCGAAACTTATAAGCCGATCTGACTCACAACAGTGAGGATTTCCAGTGGCGAGTTGAACCTCCCCTCACTAATTGCGGATAGGTACTTCGCAGATTGTTCCACAACTAACAGGTTCAAACCCTTGAAGTTGGTTCGTTACTAATAATGGTCTGGCAAATAAAGCGGAGTGATGGATGAATCAAACGTTTCTGTACGATCGTCCGAAATCAAAGACCTTTGTCGTGTAGATCAATCTGTTGGAAGTTGGATGCATAATACTAACCTGTATTAGGTGTACCAGTAGGGTTTGACTCTTGTGTTGAATTAGTTTCAACAAACGTCAGACTCTGTTTCTGTTGTCAGCCAGTTGTTGCAGAAATATACCTACACACAACTGTTGTTTACATCCGAGGAGTTACCGGTGGGACCTGAATATCCGATAACAACCTTCTGCGCTAATCCGGCGGAACGTGACCCTAGCCTCTTAATCTATGACCTAGCCTTTAATCATGGTCTTTGTCGACTGCAAAGACCACCCTTACTTTATTCCATGCTCCTCGTTATATTTTCGCGGTTCGTACCAAAATCAGCTTAGCAAAGCTGAAATCCTCCAAATGTACCTACTTAAAATTAACTTCATATAACTAACTTAACTCAAACTTACCACTAAACAAACTTATGAACAACTACACACACTTAAACTAAACAAACTTTAACTTACCACTAAACCTAACTTAATCTGACGCATGACTTCGCTACCTGATGGTCCCATTTCGCTCAAACTTGGAGGATACGTTGGATCGGTGCGACGTAGCTGCCTCGCATGTTTAAACGTGAAATGACTGCCACACGCATAAATTCCACAATTTTCACCGATTTCGGTGACATTTTTTTCAGGTTATTGTGTAGGTTATGCTAGAGCTAGATGGTCCCGTATGAATTTCATTGTGATTCGATCAATAATAGCCACTGTGCTTGAACAAAGGTTTAAATCCTCCTAACAAGTTTCGTCACGACGATTCCCCATTACCGTAAAAAAAAAAAAAAGATTTAGAAGTATATACCCACATTCCTACGTATACATATCTTTCTCCTGGTATTTCGTAGAGAACGAATAGGTCTACAAGAGCTTGGCGGATTTCCAATGATCGATATTTATGCGAACTCGTAAGGGGGATCTCTCCCACCCCCTCTCACTCTTTTTTTCTCCCCAATTAGATTCGAACGTTCGAAGGGCGTTGATTTATTCAAGTGGCGGTAACTTGATCGCAAATCAACTGAAACAATGAGATTGAATTGGACGTTGTATGGGTACCTAATATGGGCGTATAGATAAGCAAATTAACACTTCAAACCCGTTCTCATCAGAATACTTTGTTAATTGTTACAGAAGGTTTTATTGCCTCTGTAATTAATATAACTCAACACTACGAGTACATCTGAATTTCTCACCGATCAAGTTTTTGTTCGTCCAGGAATCTAGTCCAAAAAAGTCAGCTGTGATTGAGCAATATCTGATAGGTAATCACATTTTGATATTTCTATCTGCCCAAAAAATACGGACCTCAACTATTCCTATACGCTCAGAGTGGGCAACTGACTCCGAGACTATCGTCGAGCAGTACGAACTGATGATGGTTTGCTATGTTATACGATTTTTTTTGAGAACCACAGATAACTACCTATGATTTGCTAAATCAAAATTTCAAAAGCGAGAGAGTCTATCCAGCCCGTGATGCTTGAGTCTTCTAACACTCACGCAGAGCCGCAGGGGATGTGAGAGACCAGCAATGGGGTCTGCGCATGAGAAATTAAAATTGGAAAAAAAACATTAATTTATGTTATTTGAGTTGCCATGACTAGTAGGTAAACACTATTTATCAGGACAAAAAACTCCATGTGGGAGCAGAAATCGTAATGTTAAAATGGAATTTTGAATTGGAATGTGTGAATTTCGCGGGGGGGGGGGTGACGTACGTACCTTTAAAAACCGTTCGTGGATATTATACGTAGTCAGCATGGATGCGCTTCGACCAATCAGCGCGCTCCATTTCCGCGCGCATTTCTTCAAACGTTCACATTTCTCTTAGTCGATAAAAAAACAGGGATACCACATAATTATGAAATAAATCCACTTTGGCCATTTTGAATCGATTCCCTTTCAATAAAAATTGTAAAAAAAAATCATGTGCAGACCCCATTCGAACTAGTGACATGGATGATAAGAGTAACATTATGCCTATACCCATGGGCACTGGGTTGTCAGGTCGAAAACCTGTTTACATTTCACACATGTAAAACAATGTTCAAGTTATGATCCTCATGGTTTCGATGGCGATTGAGTTGACATTTCGATATATCCACAGCAATTTTCGGAAGTACTTTTTGAGGAGTCGTGGAAGTTGGGTCGACGGATGAACGAGAAACCCCATTGATAGGTATAATTTATACGTGAAAGGAGCCTCATGATCTGCTTGGACGAGGTCTACGTGACAGAGGTATAAGGAGAGGGTGGGTTCATGGCGTAGATTGAATGCAAATACAAGCCCTCATCTCCCATACAACAGCTCCAAATGGTGGAGGGTAAGGGAGATCCTGAGAAGGAGGATGGTTCAATCAGGGTCGCTAGAGAGCAGATACATTGAATTGTGCACTACTGAACTTGTACCTGTGCACTGGATTTTCGATGAATGACTCTCAAAGAGAGTTCAGTATCTAGATCTAGACGTTCATACCGTCGAACCTCATGTTCTGTAAATAGGTAGGTACCGGGTTTTTGTTTATCGGGGGCTTGATGATTTCTAGCAAAAATGGCATATGTTCATAACTATAGCTAAGTATGCAGTTACCTACGGGTACCTGGAGTGCTTCATACTTCAAGAAATATTTGAAGTCACGCGCAACAATCTGCATCAGCAATATGTACCTATTCAATTCGTTCCTTCATTACATTGGCAGTTGGAGGTGGGTTTTGGGAGTGATAAACCTCTGGCCTCAAGTTGTTTTTTGGGTAGTTCCCCACCCCTTACTTACTATGGGATCCTATAGATTGCTGGGTCATGCTCAATTACGTCATATAACTTTGTTCGTGGCTTTTTGGGCTCGTACGCACGGAAAAAATGGTTGTTAATTGAATCACCGAGGTTACATAGTACCAAACGAGGCTGTGATGTATTGCGGAAAGATAATGCTTTAACCTCCAATTTGTTTTGCCTTGCGTTGATAGATTGCGCTATAAGGGAATGGAGAGGGCAAAAAAGGAGCAAGAAGCTGGAGGGAATGGGGTAGCGACGGTTGGCTTAGATGACTCAACCGAGTTCCATGAATATTTGAGGCCGCTCTTAGAGGGTGAAAAATCGTCGGGAGATTTTTCCTCTTAAGGAAAAAAAGCAATCCCCTCCTCCAGTTCTTTTTTTTTCGGTCAAAAAGCAGTAGATTATCAGAAGTGCGGTATGGAGTATTGATGAGTGGTGAGGGTTGAAGTGCTTTGGACAGATAGGGGTGTAAGTGAAGTACCCCGTAGCCTAAGGAAAGAAGAGGCGGTTCTCATCCCCGTTGACCACTAGAAGTACTTCGGACTCGTGCGTGTGACAAGAACAGCAATATCTGGGGAAACGTTTCTCCCTTGGTCTTCCATTATTATTTCCTACTTTCTGATTTTTCATGGTTCTTCTTCTTCATAACTTCACAATTGTACACATGTACCTTGATGGGTTGAAGGTGAACGAACGCAGCGACTGACGCTCTTGAGATATACCTTTATTATATTATTCATTTTAACAGTTCTCGGAAAAATTCATTTTGCATGAAGAAAAAGTTGGTGTTATGGACACCCTCTCGGTTTAACGATAGTTTATGACTGTTAGGGGAGTGTCATCTTCACTCACTCAAGGGGAGCGACCCCTCAAAACAAATCGTCCTCGTATCCCCTAGTGGTTGGAAGTCGGCCTTCCCAGTTTTTTCTACCACAATACTAAAAACCTTTTCTATATAAATTATGCATTATTTCTACTCTTTTAAAGGCCGCAAGCCGTAGCTGGGGGAGTTATTGGGGAAAACGAAAATCACTAGGTACCTACCTAAGCGAAATCGGGCTTTAATACTACTGAATACTACTCTGAGGAATTTGAAAATATTCCGATTCGAAACTTGTGAGAATTGCTACAGTAGTTGTTGGCTATCTTTGGTGTCTTACCTATCTGTTGCTGGTGATTGCTGGTATGGTCTCATCTACATGTTGCTGATAATTGCCATGGTCGTCCCTATATGTTGCCGGCATTCTTTTGAAATGGTGTAAGTATGTACTCCTTTCATAAAGGTATAATGTTTGGAGTTTCTCAAAGGTCTATGTGTACTGGATCCCTGCTGTTCCTTATTTTATTTTATTTTTTGTATCAATAGTGTCTGCAATACCCTTCGTAGTATGCATAATATGCATTTCAAAGTATTTCATTATGTTACGGGTATTTCATTGGAACTGATATTGCCACAGAGTTGGCTTTGGAGCAGGTTCAGTTTACTCCATATTATTTCACTATGGCCCCTTTCACAAGATCCACTCCTGGCGAGACACCGTTGCTCCACACCACAGCAGGTAATGGGCGCTTTTCAGATGGAGCAACAGTTGGGTCATTGCCACAGTTCGCCAACCGCCTCAGAGGGTTTTTGATAACAGACATCCACTGACAGGTATCAACCATCAACAATAGGCACGTAGCCGCATTCCTCTCTTTTCAGACCATTTCCACTTGTCAACCAAATAAAGCATTAATAAATAATTGCTCAAAAGACAAAATCATATAGGTACGCATTCTACAAAATATAAATTACTAGGATTGCCGGACATCAATTTAAAGATTGTAAAGTAGGATAGGTAATAATATCATGTAAGTGGGTACCTAGACAATTTCCGAAACTTACCCCGGAATGTTATGGAATGAGGTTTGGAAAAAAAACACATGAAAACTAGGGTTTGAACGAAAGTTGAAACTGAGGAACTTTCGATAAGAGATAACCCAAACAGCTGATCTGGGAGCTCCATTTTCCACTCAGCTGATCTGGGAGCTCCATTTTCGACTCAGCTGATCTGAGAGCTTCATTTTCGACTCAGCTGATATGGGAGCTCCATTTTCTACTCAGCTGATCTGAGAGCTCCATTTTCGACTCAGCTGATCTGAGAGCTCCATTTTTGACTCAGCTGATCTGAGAGCTCCATTTTCGACTCAGCTGAGCAATTTCCCTACCAAACGAAGCGCTTGCATACGAGTCTGCAACACATTGAGAAGTTTTCATGTCGTCCCCCACCAGGAAAATGTCGGTTGTACGCGGAAATCGTCAGAAACTCATTTGGGACAATTTTCGTAAATTGTAATGGAGCTCTCAGATCAGCTGAGTCGAATATGGAGCTCTCAGATCAGCTGAGTCGAAAATGGAGCTCCCAGATTAGCTGAGTCGAAAATGGAGCTCTCAGATCAGCTGAGTCGAAAATGGAGCTCCTCGATCAGCTGGGTCGAATATGGAGCTCATTGAAATAATACTGCATCCAAACAAATTTGGTCGTATGGGAAACTGGGAACATTATTAAATATTGACATAAAATGTCCCAATGTGTTGCAGACTCGTATGCAAGCATCTAATCTAATAAGAAAGTTTGGTGTCGGTTTGTGGTAAAGTTTAATATGGCTTGACCAACAATGTAATGAAATTTATGTTATTTTTACTTAGTTTTGGAATAAGTACCTGGTAGATTCAGACAAACATAACATATTATAATAGGTACCTACTGTCCTACTGTACCTAGTTTAGTAATGCACGAATTATAGGGGACGTATACGTTTTGATGGTGAAGGGGAAGCTTACTTACTTCCAACCAGCAGTGAGAACATTTTTATACATCAATTCATTCAGGGTATCTTGCGACCTCTTATTTACAAAAAATAATACCTTTAGATTATCACAGAATTTATTCACGAAGTACTTTTCGGGATTACTTCATCCCATCTTCAGGTATAAACCATACAATAAACAATGAAAAAATGACAACAAACTGACAAGGCTTTGGTGGTGGTTAGAGGTGATGGTGGTGGTTGTTAGTTTGATGTTATGGATGTTATGATGTGTGGACTAATTCTGTTAGGTGACTTATTGGTAGTAGGGGAAAATATGACTGAATGTATGCTTACGAAAATATATAGGTATGTGTATGTATATACCTAGATTAAATTATACATTAAATTTTGGTGTAAATTTGGATTTTCTATAATTGCACTGTGCACTGAAACAAGTACTCTTATATAACTAACCTTCCATTGCACTATTACATTGCAAAATTCCCCAATCATACAAACTCTTCTCCCAATTTTTCATAAATCTCAACTTGCTTTCAGCAAACATTTTATTCAGATTTTCTATATCTCTATTCTTTTTTGATAAATAAATTTCCAAAAGCTCCCATTTATCCATCCTCATGCCTTTCTGATCTAACTTATGCACTAAATCAAACTCCTTTCATATTCATCATTAACATTTTTATATATAAAATGGCGCCTTCGGGATCATTTATCTTAAAAAAATAAGCACAAAATTATTCTAAGCAGTTGCGATGTTTTATTGGAATTTTCTGACACCATTTTTCTTCACTTCTTTATCGTTAGCGAGGTCGAACTCGGTAATTTCACCACTACTCATAGTTACCGTTGCAGTTAGTAACTACTCTCTTGACAATGTGAACCCATATTCATGGGTTGAAGTAACATACCGTAGATACGTACGTTTGAATAGATACAGAAAAAAACTTCAAAATGCAGAAATGCAGAAACACAATTCAAATAACGCGAAAAACTGATTCTTGAGCTACTTGAAGTTGGGCCGGATTGATGTTTACCTATACAAAATGATACTTAAGGGATTTTTCCGATGGATTCCTGAACCTTTCCTGATCGAGTGGGTGACTCATTGGTCATCTTTACCTGAGAATGTTTGGCCTCCCCTCTCACTGCCACCGGAAGAACCCCTGTTTCCTTTTAAATTGGGTTAGTCCTCAATAATTGAATAAATCCATAACCAAATTATTTCATCGAAATGTTTTGCCGTATCTCCCACGCCGGCTCCATTATACCACCCATATTTGGCGATTCACTTCCTAATTTGATTCGCCAAGTATTCCTGGCTGTGAATCCCAACGAATCGCGCTTCTTCATAGATATACGGCTTACCACTTCAACGGATAACGGTATTATGATCCCTTACCGTGATGGAGATACGAAGATCCTCCAATGAAGCCATTACCCTCTGGTCGATACCCTAGTTCCAGTCATTGCCACCCCCTCGAATCGAACCCTATTCAACTGCTATTGGGTGATTAGCCGACAGGCAATCCATTATAGCCCCATTATAATCCTGCTCCAACCGTCGTCCTCTGGGCGCCTTTTATACTCTGATTGCTCGAGTTTATGGGTTTGTTGTTGATTCTTACGTACCCACCCACTAATTCCTATCACCACTGTTTTATTGGGTGGACGTCACAACGATGAGGAAGAGCTCAGTAAATATCGTTTGCATTAGAACGGGATGATGGAGAAAATACTGTTCAGAAAATTAAAAAACATATTTCCTAATTAAATTTAGTTCAATCAAAATCGTTAATTATAATTATTTATGATCCATGAGGGCATGATAACCACTCCCTAATTCAGTTCACGCAATTATTTTTGAAGCATGTTTGGGTTTGTGTTGAGGCCCTGTTCTTTCCGTGTGATGTTCATTCATATAATCTCTATCCTACTTTCGGTGGTCTGAGCGCATCAATTCCCGACCATGCTGTGACCAGAAAATCGATACATTTATGTATTTGGAAAATATTGAATTCACTTGGAAAATGTTGGATTCCATCTGGAGAATGTTGAATATTCAATTTGGAAAAGCTATGTACATCAAGGAATTGTTGAGGCTTGTAAATAGTGGATGAAGAGCTGAAATCGGTTTCAATTTGTTTCTTGTTTTTAGGGTCTCAAAAGCAGTAAATTATGAAATAGGTCAACATGACTTTGTCCCAGCCTCCAGCCGAAGATCATTCGAAATTTCATCAAAATCATGCAAGCAGCTACCCACGTTCGTGGGAACGGAGATTGTGTGCATATGCTGGTGATGGGGAGAGGCGTACTATCTTTCGCGGTGCTTTCATTCCCATACGTATCCGATCCAATCGTTTATATATATACTTTCCTGGTCTTCGCTTACCTACCTGTCTAACACCGTGAGCACAGCCTTCATAACAGCGAACTACTATGCAATTATTTTCACTTTTCTCTGTCCAAGTGATGGACAAGGAAGAAATGAATTTCAATAGGCAGAAAATGTTGTCGTATCATTTTCGATATTCACCTACTTATGGGATTACGTGTCTAATGCCTAATGTTGATTTGTCATCGTCATAATATAAGTGGGACTTACTTGTTTCTGCCACAGATCTGGTATATCCAAAGGAAGCTATCAAGACCATATTATCACTCTTGCATTATCGCGTTTGTTTGAATAACCTGTTGCGTCAATCGTCTCCACTGAGAGATTCGTTCTACTTGGTGCTTTCAGCAGCTAATGACATAATTAATCGAGACAGTCACCGTCTCATCATAATGATGACAGCCATGCCATCATCCTCCATAGCCGTGGCTCCCATCAAGCCTAAAACCCCGTTGAAATGTCCTTATTCAATAAATTAAGATTACCTCATTTAGTGAGCCGTCATATCTCGGATTTGCATTGCACAGAGCATCAATATTGCCAGTAAGGGAGCGTGGGGTTATTCGAAACACGTGTGATCGAAATATAGTAAAAACTAGGCTGGGAGGAGAGCTATTACGGTAGTCTGAGCACATGGTAGAATTAACACGGAGTCTCTTCTATTGCTCCAAATAAAGTTAAATGGCTTTGTTACATTTTTCTGTTTAAACTCTAGGATCTGCAGACGCTCAATTATTCCGAGTGAAAATGATATTATTATATATATACCTATGTACATGTATATATAACTATAATACTGGTATATTATGCTTGTTGAGTTTCGGACAATGAATAAGACGTTTTTTTTTCCGACGTTTCAGTGATTTATTTCACCATATTCATGGGAGAGTTGAAGACTGGAACAGGATGTTAACACAACTTGTATGGCGGAGTCTCACTACACTATTGTACTTAGGCAGGTAGAGGGCACACACATATAGTTCTTGCTTGGTTGACATCCAAGTCTCAACTGTTGATCCAAGTCTCCCAATGAATATGGTGAAATAAATCACCAAAACGTCGGGGGAAAGAAAAAACGTCTTACTCATTGACCGAACCTCAACAAGCATAATATACCAGTATTATTAAGAACGGTCGACTAAACTTGGATTCAACTCCACGAAATATAAATATAATATGTATATTGAATTCGAACAAACCAACATAATTGGCTATCAATCTCAGGAATTCAAGAGAGAACTTGGAGAAAACCTGAATATTGAACGAAACAAATATACTGTCGTTAACAAGAAAAATGACTTAAAAAACCTTAACAAATGCTACACAAATCTGTTACATTCCACAAACCAAACCGTTACTAACCGCCATTCACCCTGATAAGCCCTTTTTATAAGAATAAACAGCTACCTGCCTCTCACGTTACCTATCTAATATTAGCCTCCTTCGTACAGTACATACCCATATACCTAGCCCAAGTAAAACGAGTAAAATTAGTTGCGTTTCAGACACGAACCAGTCAACATCGATCCCATACAAAAAAGTGTTCATGTAAACTCAGTGCCTGTACAACTCACAACTATGTAAGTGATTCATACGTTTCTCCACTTTATTATCTTTATCTCCACTGTATTTTCTATACTAAAACTCGATCCATAGCATACATAATACCTATCTATAGTATCTATCATACCTGTTATTGTTTGTAGCCCTTGAAAATGGCGCGAAACGCACACTAACTTTGTTTTTTCAAATGGCAACTC
>JAEMON010000010.1:23551566-23569785 GCA_030264115.1 Lygus lineolaris
TTTTTTTATGTGACTTGATTAAACCGAGATTACAGCCTAAAATATGGTCGTGTTTTAGGAAAAATCACCTTATTACCAACGACCATGTTTTAGTAGAAAAATAATGAAATTTCATATGCCACACACTAGGTTTCCAAAAATCAAATTTTGCGCGATTTCACGGTTGGGCGATTTTGAGCGCTTGCTGGTAGGGTTGTGCGCCGTAAAAATAATCTGTTGAGGTGTCAAATTTTCATGGAATTTTGCGTAGAATCTGAATCTGCAATACAAAATGAGGGTTGCCATTTGAAGAAACAAAGTTAGTGCGCGCTTCACGCATTTTCGCGCATCACACATTTTCGCGGGAAAATGTAATATTTGAATTCCTCGTCAAAAATTATGGGGGGTACCGTTTGAAATTTTTTTTAACCTTCTTTAGGCAAAAATGGGAAGGGTGATTCATTCATCAAGAACCACCCTGTATATAGGAAACGTAAGTTTGAAATAAAATCCGCTTTTTAAAAAACACTTTTTTTACTGTCTACACATATAGGAATACGCGGAAAGACATGGGCACTGAGATGTTGATTAGGACGGAACTTGACCAAGACTGAGGCCGAGGGCGGGTATTTAAAATAAATGGGTGCTCCTGCTGATTCAGCAGTAGAATGATGATAATGAGGGAGCGGACGGTTCTGTAACTCCTCCCTAGAAGACCTCTAAGTACCAATCAATTTGATTCAAGAACATGAAAATATAATGGGGTAGGTACCTATGAACCCAAATTTGAATCCAAATTTAAGGCCGAAAATACAAAATTCCGACCCATCGGAATCACCTCATTGAGGGTTTGTACAAGTATCATAATTATTATTATGTTAGTGTGCACCTGAGTGTGTACTACTTACCGTGCGTGATCTTTTTCATTCTTCTCCAGCTCTTCCTTCCAACTCTTGATCGTCCAGTTTGTTACTTATTACCCGCACAAAACAACAGAGTCGTGGGACTTCAACTCGGCCTCGGGGAAAAATAATAAAAAATGAAGAAAAAAGATAGTCATTATTTCTAAAAATTGTTCAATGACCAGGGAGTAAAAAAAACATTCATTCAGCAAATGAGTTGATGAGCGAATTTTCAAAGAATTACCCCGCGCGCGGGGTAATTCCCATGCTAACTTGATGTTAGTTGCATACTCTCACTACTCATTTGACTTCTTAACTCGCACAGAACTTGATATGGTACGTAATTATGTTATCAGGTGGCTATCACAAACATCAGACAACGAAAGAGTTATTCCACATTACTCATGGTTCATTCCAAATGGGTTGTCTCTTCAGATCTACAAATTAATAACCATCTACATAGGTATATTATTGAGATCATGAGGTAATCCGAAGCAGATAATCGTCGAAGGATTATTATTATTTTGCACCCCATCGCCAAAGCGTGAGCTCCAATCGGGCATTTCCCGAGGAATACAAAACGAACCTGACCGACCGAATCGATAAAGTCGTGGAAGGCGCTCTCCCTTGAATCTCAATTATACAATAATCCCTGGTCTGGCTCAAGATGAAGGGTTTCAGATATTGAAATTATTCCCTGCGGACATTCAGAAAATTATTCAGCGTTCCCAACAAAAGTAGAGATACACGGATTTGGTATGCCTACTGCCTCAGTAGAAGACAATAGTAGAATTTCGAATAAGGTTATACTGAATCATTTTATCCCCAACACTGATTCTATTGAATAACCTTATCTTTAGTTTTCTAATAAGATCCAACGTTACCTATATACCTAATGCAAATAATCTCGCACATAGTAGGTAGGTAATAATTAGAAGGCAGGCGCTGAGTCACTGAGAAAAAACCGCCGCAAATCATTACACAACGGTTTATTATTTTTCTGAATCTAGATCTGCGGAGAGATCGAGGTTCACAATCATTATTTCCCTTGGGTACAATGAGACACCTATTATTATTATCCACGAGTTGTATGCACTCCATAACGTAGGTAAATAACTAAGGGAACTAATAAAAGTAAACAAGAAACTCGATTCGGTGGAACCGAAAATCTGTGTAGACTACTCATCGTATTGTTATTATCGAATAGGTATTACATTTCGTGATATACGAAATTTCCTATTTAATTCCTTCCTAAATCCTTAACTCCTTCCTAAATTTACGAAATTCCTATTAGTTTTTTTCGAATCTAGGCGTTTAGAAAATTACCCCCCCTCCCAGTTATCACCACTTAGTGAAGACTGACGGTAACGCCAAGCTTCGGGACACAACTTTACATACTCCAAATGGCGCCGGTTCTAAAAAAAACTAAACCAAGAGCCCCGGACGGACCGATTTTCTTAAATTCTATTTTTACATTCTGCCCATCTTCAAATTTACCTAAAACATCAAATTTTGAGGAGGGTTATCAAATGTTTTTCCGTGCTCGATTCCAAAGGTTCATTATTGAAAATAATAAACGAAAAAACCTGCAAAGCCTCACAATGATCGAAAATGGTATTTTTCTTGCCTCAACGATTCTTATCACCTAGACCCGCCACGGCCAAAACCCATGGTGCTCCCCCATGCCACAGTATTTTTACTCATGTGTGGGTGGTTTGAACCAAAATGCTTTGTGTTTTTATTTATTCTGGACTATTTCTAACCTGTTTCAATTTTTTTTAAATGTGTATCAAATATATATGTTACTGTAAAACCCCGGAGTGTGGTAAATCCTAAGATTTACCAGTTAATATGAATAAATAAATTTATTATTCAAAAATCTATTCATTGATAAAATTTCACAAAATCCTTTTTACAGAAATATATTATATCCTTTTTTTCTTCAATATATAAAAAAATGAAAACTTTTGGAGAAGAACAAGTTTTCAGCAGAATTTCCCTTATCTCCGCGTCCGTGTAAACGATGTGATCCCGCCATACTTCAAGAAAAATATCTGGAAAAAACGAAAATACTTACAGAAAATTAATAGAAATGATCTCCAGGGGGAAAGAACATTGTTAATAACGGGAAACTTTGAAACTTCATGTTTATTTTGTAGTAGCTGTTCCATACTATTCTTATTTCTGGCACAAACTTTTTCGTTGTGGCCATTATTAGATTCACGGTCATTGAAGAAGGGGAAAAGGCCCTTCGTCCATGATTCACTCTCTCCACATAATCCCATTCTTTAGGTATTCATTATGTCCGCGTAGAAAATAAACGCTCCATGGACCGTGGGAACTAAGGGAGAAAACAGCGTTTGGGAGGCTACATTTCGATCGCTCACCCTGATCTCTGTAGGCACCATTTCAATTCAACATTATTAGCATTTGCTTCCCGCTAAAATTCGATTCCGAACCAGGGGAAGCCTTGAAACGAGACCTTCCCTGTGCATCATAAGTATGCACGCGGCGTGGGCGAAGAACTCGGTGTGCATACGCGGTGATGCACGTGACGGTGTAATTTTGCGCTGTTTCCCAATACAAACATGTTCCTATATTACCTAAAATAGTTAATTAGCTTCCTAAACCTCTGCGTTCACTACTCAAAAAGTCCATGTAGTACCGTATCAACACGAAGGTTAACATTATTTGTTTCAATCGAGTTTCCTCGTCTTTAACCGTGTTGCCGTGTTGTAAATTAATTAAGTGTTCTCACTTTCGTGTTACTAACTTCTGTTGGAAGCGGAATTGCAACATAAATCAGAATTGCTGTACTTCTCTGACCTGATTGATTGGTCAAAGATCCAACTTCAAAATTTGGACACGGTAGGTAGGTAGGCGATGACATTCACAAGGGATCGTCTTGGCCCTAGGGAAGGGCTCAAAACATTCTCATGGTGCTGGAGGGGCATGGCCGAGGAAAGGTTGAGGGCCACTGTCCTTTACCTAGTCTACACAAACTTCTCCACAAACTGTCACAGGCACCCATACAAACAGACAAAAACTTGCCAAAATATTTATTATAAGAGAAATGAACCACTTATTTATTGGGAACAAAAACTTCAAAAGTAAGTGGAGTAAGTGAATTTTTGTTTCTTTTGGTCCGAACTTAGCCTGTGATACCGAACATATTGAGTTTCAGGTCAAACAATGATTTCATTTGGAACGATAATCATTCGAATTCGAGCAATAAAACCATTAGAACATTGAATTATGGACTTACCGTGTGCAGATTTTACTTTCTCGGACGCCCTTGGAGCTGCCGTCGATAATTGAGGGGAATGACTGATACAATATATAAATAGATTCTGTTTTAATTGGGTTCTCATAAATTACCAATGTGGCTTACATCTTACACACTTATTTCTGGGTTACATTAATTTATAGTTTAGCATAAAAGTAAATTAATACATGGTACACTTATTAAAATATAATCTTACTTGACTAACACAATAACTCCAACATTTTGTTTGTAAATTTGCATTATTCTATGAAGTAGACAAATAAATTGTTAGGTACATTTAGAGCCACAAAGAATTGATGAACAGTTCCATTATGCTCATTCCAAGATTGGGATCTGAATACGATAGATTTTGCAGAATTCACATCGATGTATATGAAAGCAGTGTGATAAGTAGTAGGCATTACTCAACAAAAACGAACTTGGAAAGAAACCGCTGTAATAATACAATTGCGTTACCTGAATACATCCAACAATATTATCAGGGAAATAAAGTGCATCTCACCAATAGAAGCCTATGAAGCGATCAACTGGATTCGGACTTGAAAGGTACACCTATGTACCCAAATTATCTACGTTAAATTAAATGGGGAAACTAGGAGGCAACAAAGTCATTCTTTCCATAGTATTATATAAGTACAACCCTGCGGATTGTTCAGAGAGTGGGGACGAAACCTAATATTACAAAGAAATTCGTGTGAGAGCCTAGTGTTTTAGAACCTGTCTTGTTTATACCAAGCTACTATGTGCTGGCATATATCCCCCTTGTTTCATAGCCCAATGAAATTTAGCGACTTCTATCTTCCTCAATGTAAGTTTTAGATTCTAAAGCTCACATAAATAAATTCTAATGGTTGCAAATGGTGTTTCGATTCCCTGTGATCTTCATGTGTTTTTCCTCCTTGGTTCTCCTTGCATATTATACGTACTTTCGATTTGATTTATCCTTGATTTCACGATGTGAGCGAATACGAGCGAATATAATTTTTCTAGCGAAGGGCAAGTTCCTGAAATATGTCAATACCTAGTTGAAACCAATGAAGATGAAGGCATGATGGAGACTCCTGACCGCATTTTGCGAAAAACAGTCTAAGCTCTCGCTTCAATGGGAATAACCAACAATACTACAGGTTCAAGTTTAGGAACAGTATTAAGCAGTCATGTAGTAAGATATCGCGGTATCGTCTCGATAGTAGGTTTTGGTACATTAGACGGGAGCTTGATGGACAGATGGAAGATGAGACCGTCTATGTCGATGCGAAGAGTAGCAATTTGGTTTGAAATATCGGAGGAACAACAAAACTAATTAGCAACCAAGTTGTACGTAATATAGATGGAGCATTCCAGTGTCTATGAAATGAGCGGGCGTATCATTTTGATTCAGTACGACATCAATTAAATTATTTTTGAATTTTTCCAAATCAATCATCTCAGTTTTTTACATGCCTCAACTGATCAAAACTCTGATGAGGTACCTACATGTACGGACCTTAGTCTTCTTATCAACGAAATTTTCTGCAGGAATTCATTTCATCTAGTTTTTAGCGATGAGTCATACAACTCTCAAAAGAGTCTCCTTCTCCGTACTATATATTACGCACTAAACATTTTCATAATATCCACATCTTTTTAAATTCTAAAATTGGAAACGATAATTTGCTTAACTTAAATTCAAACGATGAAATCAATGTCTATCACAGTTTGGGGTCCTTGATGAAGGAGTAGAGCCTTCCAAGTTCTTATCACGATCTCAGAAATGCGAGTAGAATGGTGATCACCAGGAGAGGTACCGTGATCATGTTTCGAATGGCTTCACCTTTCACTGTAAAGAGAAAGAATATATTCTAGGAGCAGACCACATTATGAATTAATAGGTAGCAAAATGAAATAACATTTCGACGTGTCACTCTTCACCTTAAATAACAATAGGCATTTTTGTTCTCTGTAGAACTTCTCGGCTTGACTGATTCCCAAAAATCATAGAAAAGCCTTTCGTTTTCTTATTTGAGAGATGTACAAGGCAAATTTCGCGTAGGTTTTTTGTGACACCAACTTATCTATTCTGGTTTCAAGTACCTACTGTTTTCAGCAAGAATTTTTTTTATTTATTTTGGAATGTGCCCTCTTTCAATGAACAATGGACATCCTTTTTTTATTCTTTAAAATAATGAAGATCTTTCCAAAAAGGTGAAATGAACGGAAGAGGGCGACAAATTGGGAAGAAAAAACGTGTGACGTCATCTGTACGTATTACCTTCTCGCCCCCTCACGTGGGAACCGCGTGAGAGGGAGATACGTAGACGGTACCAGATGGTGTCGCGCGTTTTTCTTTTGCTTATTAATTTCAGCCAAACTACTCGAATTCTGGGGCTAAAAACGGGATGCAGGGGTTTTCGAGGTTGCTGAATCTGATTCAAGTTCAAAAATAGCAAATTCTGACCCATGCCTATTCCTCATTAAATGAGGAATACATTTTGTATATGCACCTGATGGGTTATCCCTCCCTGCACTCGAAAAAAGTGGAAGTTCCTTTCACCTGTAACTGTACGAGCTAAATTTTATCCTACGTACCTATCTTCAGTTCATGTTTTTAGCGATGATGACCTATCCCTCCGAATACATTTAACATTGTAAATAATTATTTTCGTGGAAATATACAACGTTTTTAATAAATCATTTTCCTTCATTTGAAATGGGTTTCCAGAATTTCGTCGGTTATGATCTAGTTCTTAATTAAAAGGTACCTTCCGAGATAGGTACTTGTTACTTATACAGGGTGGCCCACCTAACACTCTCATTATGTCCTCCACTGTAATTAAGGATGGAAGGAAGTGTTGAATCGTCGCTTAAGAAGCAACACGCCAAATCGACCATTTTCACGAAAATGAGGTTTTGACTGATTCTTATTCGATTTCTCACGCTGCATCGACTGGTTAGCTCAAAATTGGTTCAACTAGACTACAAAATTGAGAAATACTCGAAAAACATAACACTTCCATCTACCTCAATACCTCAATTACCTATTAGGACACACCCTGTATCAACTTAAATTTCCTAATTCCTTTAATTAATACTTTTTTCAGTATTCACGACCACCGGAAGGCAAGAAGTGACTGAATAACGGGAAACAAAGGGACAGGTGATCAAAAACTGGATTCAGTTTTTTGCTCCTCCTGAAAAATTGGGATTTGGTTCATAGGGCGTGTTGCTTCATAAGCGACGAAATGATACCTACCCCCCTCCCCACCTTCAATATTTTTAGAATAATTCAAAAATCATTGTTTCGCACACCATAGTGGTGCGCCGTTCTGGAACTTGAACGGTTTTTCAAGACAGTATTGCACAGATCGAAAAGTGAACATCCAGATGATTCAGAGTGGGAAAATCATTATTTTTGCGCGCAAATCAATAATTATTTTTGGATTCTATGCAAATAAATAAGGCGGTCACCTTTTAATACTTCCTTCTATCTCCAGTATTGGAGGACGTAATGGTGGGTGGGCGTGTTAGGTGGGCTATCCTGTACCTATATCAATTTTCGAAGATCACAACCAAATAATATTCAGAATTCAAATTTACCTAGTCATCAGAAATACAAAGAATACATGAAAAGAAAAAAGTACTTATTGCCTTTCTCATTGAGTGTAGCTCTGAGAGCGGATTATGAGGCAAGGAGCCATGACGGAATGAGACCACCAACCACCTTACGCAAAACCCGTCCTCAGTTGGCTTTTCTCTCTCACCCTACGTATTTAGTAACTTTATTAAATCGGAAGGGCCGAACCGCAACGAGGCTAAGTTTAATAATTTTTCATTTGAAGGTTAATCACCCTTGTTGTTACGTACTAAGTTGTATTAAGGTTCGTTAAAGTAGAAGTTTTATTAAAATTCGTTGATGGTATCTCTAAGAGATAGAACTGGTGTGGTTGGAATTTTATGAGATTGTTTTCGTAATGAAGTTCCATACTCTAAAAACGGTCTGAAAACTGAACTGCCACACCCGTATTTCGGAGATTATACCTACCTATTGTTTGAAAAATTATGAAAAAAGGTGGGTACAACCCATCGTTATAATATTATATTACTCCATTAATCAGAGCTTGATCAAACTATGATTCATTTATAAATGGTAGTTATTATTTGTAAAATTATATGTTACATAAACATAATGGACCTACTTACAAAAGGAAGGAATTCCTATTCGTCCCAGAAAAAAAATTGTCCTCCAAAATCAAAATTTCCAATGTAATGGGGAACTTGCAATAGTAGGAATTTCGAATGCTGAACCTCGAAATCTGACTAAGCGCCCTTCAAAACCTACTGGTACCAATTTTCAGCCCGAAAATAGCTGGTTTGCCCAGAAACTGGGTTGAACGGCAGAGTGTGACGTCAGTTAGGTTTGCAAAAGCGGGCCAGCCCAGGCAGGCGGTGGGTCGGTGACGTCAGTTAGGTTCAAATTACAAGACCCATTCTCGGTAACTTTCAATCGTCGGATACCCCTCAAGTAGCACCTTTTTGGAAAGCCTTCATTAAGATCTTTCAATAAAAATACCCATGCAAGTTCCCCGTTGCATTTTACCTACGTTTCAGAGCTTTCTGAACAATTTTGTTTTCGTGTTTGTCTACCTGTGGTCAATTCCTTGTCCCAGGCATACTATATTATGAAGTTATGGTCCGATTTCGATGACATTTTGAGGGATTGTGCGGGTCAGCGACCTGACGGTCTCACATTAATTGCATCGCTTTCAGACAACTAGTAGCATGTACGTATGAACGTGAATTCCCTGAAACTCCGGTTTTTAAATTCCTAATGGATCCATTTTGCTCAAATCTGGAGGTTAGTTGGAGGCTGCCTCCAAGACGATATTCTAATAATTTCGTCACGATAGGATCGTGAATTCGTTTCGGTGAAATTTTTAGGGATTACACGGGTTAGAACCTGGACAGTGTTCTGTGAATTTAATCGCCGTTGGACCAATAGTGGCGTGTGGGCATGCGCAAACGAGAATCACCTGAAACTACAAGTTCCTAATGGACAAATTTCACTTAAATTCGAAGGTTAGTTGGGGGCGGCCTCCTAGACAATAAATATCGATGAATTTCATGACGTTTGGATCAGTTGTGTAAGTCGTTTGTCAGACGAAGTTGTGGAAACCCATTTCAATAAGAAGAAAACGGAAACACGTTGTCAATTTACACGAAAATAATGAGTTACAAAGTTATATCGATTTCGACGGTTCACATCATCAGTAACTAGGGGTACAAAAGGGGCGGAAAAGTAGGGTACATATTCCAATTATTCATGACGAAATAAAAGTTAGCCATACCTAGAAGCATAGCCTCCCTGTTGTCCAGCAGTGGGGACATACTCTGGACTATGCTCTCTCCTTCCCCTTGCCACAGGACAGGGGAAAGGCTGGCAACGCACTTGAGTTTCATGCTTCCGCCAATGAAATGCTGAGGCGCTACAGTTGTTCTCAGTCCGAGAATCGTTGTGATAAGGCCATGAGTGTGAACCACATGTGGGTACCTGACAAGCCCTTCCGTATCAGAGACCTGAGAAAGGAATCACAAGAAACATCCCATGAAGTTATGTATAACTTGAATAAAATTATTATCACAAGCAGACAGAAAGAACGACTAATGTCGATTTCCTCCAGTACGTTAAAAATATGATGACGATTCAGAGGAGGAGGTTCGTTTTCGAGAGGATCATGAGATTGAAGTTATCGGAGATGGTTGAGACCGTTTATTACCAAATGTCGTTCACTTGTATAATGAAGATGAGTCACTCATTATGTTAAGCCAATGATCTTGTACATAGAATCTATGAATTATTATTTGCGAGTAAATGAATAATATATTTCTACCTGTTGATCATTGATGAACCAGTGGAGAACTGAAGCTGGGTATGACTTAGCGGATGTGCAATTGAGATTGATTTCGTCACCGATCATGTAGTACTGTTTACCACTCCCGGCAATGTGTGGGCCATGGCTGGGTAGGACTGTAACAAACAAAAATTGAACTTGATTAATTTTATTTACCTAGTTAATTCGTGCCTACGAGCCCATGATGTGGCATCGGAGTCTTCCCATATTGCTTACGATATTTTTTTATTGGGTTTTGAGAATAGAAGATTTTGTCACTCCTAGGCTTATGAATTATTTGGAATCATAGATTCGATGGGCGTTTTCGCCACCATGGCTTCTCCAGAGCTTTTTTGTTATGTGGTGGTAGGTCTCCTCTTTCGAAGTTTGACTAGTTTGTTTTAGTGTTCTCATCTGTGCACCGTAATTACAATTTCCACCTCGTATCATTGAGAGACTTGTTACCTGTGGTGATGGTTCTTCTTATCTTAGTTGTGCAGAGTATGCTTTTCGGGTAATTAGCCTAATATGATTCAACTGAGTTGTAATGGCCCTATTAGACAACTCCTTCTCCCAAAGTGCGTTAGGGGTCATTCTTAGTTATTAGCAAGGTTTTACCTAATATAGTAGGTGTGGACTTCACAGTGGAAACCTAATAGGTACTAAATCAACAAATATTGTTCATAATATTGCGAAAACATTGTCAATTCAGATATTATCTCCTGTTACAGAAGGAGCCACCTCGCTCGTACGCGGCTCTTTGCTTAGTTACCATGGACCATAATTACAAGTATTACCACTCAGGATCCACCCAAAAACAACCAATCGTTGCGCCGAGCGACTCAGTAAGTCAAAGTAATAATCCTAAGTAGATCGGGTTTTGAGCCAATTTACCTAGCGAGAGTGGAGGTGCGATTTTTTTCCAGTGCCAATTATTCCCTGGAATTTCTTTGTTTTATTCACTTACTTCACAATACCGACTCTATTGAGTAATGAAGTTTCTGTCTCATCATCGGTCCAAACTATTCCAAAACATAAAATTTTAATGAAGACGAATTTTGGAAATCGTAAAGAATAATTGGGTAACGGCCAAATTGCTACGATGCTAGCGGGGGTTACGAGTCACTCTGGATGATGCGAGTTGGTAATAAACAACTGAAAATTTGCGGAACATTTTTCATTTTCCAGATGTGACAGTCATCTTGGTGAATTCGGAAGCAAAATTTTGCCGAAATATTAAATAGGTAGGCACCTAGTTAACTCATGGTTAACTCATCCGCATGGCAGGCATCATAGTAATGCTTGTTTCCAGTCTTAAAGTCCCACGGGGGGTGCATGTACGGTTGCCATGCGTCAACCCATGCATGGTGACGCGAGACCTGCCAAAACTCTTTAAAGTACACGATGATGATTCCCAACATTCTTGTTCAAAAGCAATGACGACGAAAGTGGGGCATAACAAATCCTGTTATACCTGTTCATCCCTTGGCACTCTCCTCAACTCAGGCAGTTATCCCCCTTTGTAACTCCATGAAGCGTAATACTCCTGCTTCTGAAAAAAGTGCTTCTGAATGGCCGCTACCGCCTCTTCACAATTTTTTTGCTGAACTAGCTCTCGACTTCCTGTGCCTTTTCTCCTTGACCTATGCCTACATTTCAGAGTATCTACTTCGAGTTTTTTTAAATCAGCATTTTGATTATTTTGCGACGTTGTAGGACTTAGATCAGAATTATCTGTCGTGAAAAATAGCCCAAGTGATTGGATGTTTTACATAATATGTAGTGTTTTAGAAAAATTGGTTGTACTCAAATCACTCTTCATACCTCCGTCGCAAACAGTTTTACGAATTAGGAGGGGCAGTATAATATAGCTGGTGTAGCCCATACGTCATAATTGCCATGTAGGTACTCTATTGACCTTACGTGCCCTTTGTACCTAACACAACTGTAGAAATCTCGTTCAGGAGACAACGAGACCAATTGGACAGGTACCACGGATCAGAACATACCACATCGCCGGCTATTTATAGAAGGGATCTTTATCTTTGACAATATGGCAACACAATATGTTGGGTGTTTATAGTTGGAGGACTCAGAAAAGAAAAGGATGTAATAATTAAGGTATTCGGCCTAAAACTGGTTGTTTTCTCTATGCTTACCTACATTAATGTATTCGGCAATCCGTGTATGGAATACTTGTCTACCTAGGTGTATAATATTTACCTATCTCATGTAGTATGTATCATTATAATATAATAATTGTATAAATATAAAATATATGTAGTACATTGCCTTGTATTTGTAGGTACAGTTTTTGATCTGTTATCATATACTAGATGTATATGCCTACTTGGTGATGGTGGTATCATTTGTCGTTTGTACCTACTACTTACAAAAATCATTGTGTATGATGACATTCCTAGAAATCCTTATTTTAAAAAATCGAACGTGATTTACTCTTTAAAAACTCCAAAGTCTTCTTTTCATTTAATCATCCAACTATCGATTCGTATCCATTTATGAAAGTACTCAGAATTGAGAAGATGGCTCGGAGCAAAGAGACCAATTGGAATTGCTGGAATATTCGCTCTTCCAGGGTTATACTATGAGAGATGGGGCGAGGTTGTTACCTATCTTTATGTTGTCTTATACTCGTAATAATATTTTAGCAGTTATTCTGGGGAGTGGATAATGGGTAGAAATCTCGGAAAAGGGGAGGGAGTGAGGAATCTGGGACCAAGAGAGAGAAGGGACGTTTGGTATTTGAGCGTTTTCTAAAGCTCCGCTTTCTTAGCTGGGTTCCTCTCAATTAACAGGGTGAAAGACTACGAAGAGATGGGAAATGGAGGAGGAAGGGATGAGGGATCCTCTCCGAGACGTAAGTGCCTCAGGTCGTGTACGTGCGTTGACTTTATACCGCACTTACCGCCTCCCTCTCGGTCGATTTCCGTAATCAACAACCGGATTATCTGATGAAGATAAATCAAGGCTTCTCTGGAAAGTAGGTGAGTTCTGCCTGATAATCATAAGATCATGACCATCTCAAATTGGCCTAGCATTGCGTCACGAGTCACAGGTTCTGGAGGAGTTGGGTCCAGTTTCCCACGTAATTTTTCTCGCTGAATCAAATTTTGACACTCCTGAGTCGTTTTGACTGATGCAAGAACGATTTTCAGAGAACCATAGTGGATTTTTGGACACCTCCGAAGCTTGTTTTTGCTGAGCTAGTGAATAACTGAAGTAAATCTGGACAGTAATTATTGTTATGGAAAATTCAATATACACAAAGCTCAGTAAAAAATGGGTCGAAGTTGTTATTATGTTCCTTGGAAAATAAATTTTACGTCACTCAAAACGAATCAGGGGCCACCATCCGGTATCTAACTCCTCTAGTTATGGTTTTGTCGAGACATACCAAAACACTCCTCCACCCACTTTTTTGAATTCAAACGTAATATAATTCCTCGTTAGTTTCCTAAAAATAAAAATTCTAGACCATTGAAAAGCTGATAAGGTCATGAACATGAAAAAGAAATGTCGGAAATGAAAGTAAAAATACCTAGGTACTTCTGAAAACAAGCGGTTGAAAACATTTCTAAGAGAAACTTTTTGTTGCATATTAATGAAGAATCTGTCTGCAATGTTTGAGCACAAAAAATATTGGGTACCATCTATTAGTAACTTGAAGGTACTGAGACATCAGAGTGGGATTTCAGAAAATGACAAAATAATGTTTTTCAGCCAGTCTGAAAACATTCAGCCAAACTGCGACACAGACGCCTCCTCTAGGATCAATAAATTATTATGAATCTGTACGGAAATCCGTCACATTGTTGTTTGAATCATTATCACACATACACATCACCATACACACCATTAAAACACGATTTATTCCATCGATCCACAGTTTTATTATTTACTCTTTTTTATCCTCAGATAACATTTTAATGGGAAAAACAGGATTTTATCAACTCAAAATAAAAAACGAAATTAAAATCGTATCGATCATGATTTTTCAGCTTGTTATACTATCTGATTTAATGCGTGTTGCTAGTGGAAATTTTATTGTGAAATATCAATGTACTTTCTCCTAGTGTGCGAGTTAGGTAAGAGTCTTCAGGATGGTTTACTTATTTTATCGATTCATAATGAAAACTACCTCTAATATTATTTTTTTTAACCTATTACCAGGGTGACAACCAGGTGCCGTTGTTGATATAGTTCGAAATAACAAGGAGGTCAGAATAAATTACTCTTACCTCCTTGAAACATTATTCTGCGGAGGGCGTTGTGATTCTTTCATCACGAGAGGAAGTTGTGTCACAATCAGAGATCATGAGAGCTTATTTTAATATAAGTAGGTAGGTACACACTTTTTTTCGTTCGGATTTTTCTGAACGTAGTTTTATTGTATCGTGTTATCATATCATCAGTATGCACATTTTCGGAAAGTTTCTCCATGGAAATCCGTTTCAGACCGTTCTAAAATGATTCCTCAATTAATCACCACAAAACTTCCTATATGACTCACCCACCAAATCGGTTAAAATGATTCTTGAAACATTCGCTCATTCATCAACTCATACTACATTTCTGGTTTCGCTCTTCTTCGAGCTTCTACGGCTCCGGGTAAGTAATATCAGCGAACTTCGTGGAGATGAAAAACATCCTTTTGTTGGTGACAAACACCACAAACCCACCTATTCTTATCGCACAACGGACCTGGTTCCAGGGTGGGGGATTCCCCCCTCAGACCCTATAAAAAAAATCGTGATTTCTTGTTAAGTTACCAATTACCTACGTAAGGGCTTCACTCACTGGTGGTTCGTGTATTCTTGCATCTTCATAAGGCCTCTTCAGTGATCACAAGATAGACTTTCATTGGATTTGTCTGCGGTTGATTAACCTACGTTAGTCTGGCAGGGAGCGAGGGTACTATGAAATGAGCTTGATTCTCGGAGACCTGTTCACATTGTTAAATTAGATCAGAGGGCATTTGATCGGATAATAATATCGCAATGTGCTCATCTGATGTTGATATTACCCGGGAGGAGTGCCTGAAATATCCAAGTATAAGAACATTGATTCAAGAACAAGGATGAGTATAATTATTTTATTGCATCTCGACGTAACTCCATGACAGCGTTTGAGTTCTATGTTCTCAGAATGTTAGATGGTTCCTCTCCTAATAACTTTCGACGAAGAAGGTGTTACACGGATGTTTATCCCTGGCAAGGGAAATAATCGCAAGCAGAGAAAAGCGGGGGGGCAGGTAGAAAGGGAAGGTTGCTAGCTACGACATTTAATTAAATTCCCCTCGTAGAGACAGTGAGGACTAGAGGAGGGGGTTGGAGTTAATAATACGGACTCACCTTTCAGAACGATCGGACTCATTAGATAAGGGGTTGGCGAGAGCGACGAACCTGAGGGCGAGGTGGTGCGGGGACGCACTTTCATTGAAAGCTACATTGAACTTAGTGCCTTCGTTTGGTTTTCGAGGTTCCTCGAAAGCTAAGGTATTTAAGCATACTTCACGCTATAAAGTGTGAGTGCTAGTCTGCGCTATTACGCCTTGATTAGATCACAATAAAGCACCAATAAAGACCCTCTCGTCCTTTGGTGCTTGGTATTTCAAGGTTGAACAATTTTTGATCAGCAATTACCAATACTCAATGTACCTATCCATTTAAAATTAAAGAAAATGTGATAAGTATGTGTAGCCGTAGAGGTGGCAATACATAATTCATTTCGAACGCCAATCATTCGACCATCCTGATTTTTCGTTGTATAGTGAATTTTCCGAACACTTACTGGTTCAAAAGCGCCCCATAGCTCTTGATCTTACGTATATCCAACTAGTGGTGGGGAGGGGAACCTGATAATATTTTCGGCAAGAGAGCAGGTCAGTTGTCTCATTCTTTTCCCAGCCTCCAACTTCATCATCTCTCTCCGTACCTAATATTGTGGTTCATGCAACTCAAAACGTCTGCCAAGTCGGATGGACAATAGGTATAGCTTCCTCACTTTTGTAACATGGACGTATAGAATCAGTTAGTAAGCGAAAATGGTAGAATAGTTGGGTAGTATGCCTATGACAATGAATTTCAAGTTTGATTGGACTACCTCGGACAATCTCTGAAAATGTCACCAAAATTGGTCGATTAGTTCCGCAATTTTGAAATTGAAAAAGTTATGGCTATGAAACTCATAGGGTAAATTGAGTTAATCAAGAAGGAGCCGTGTCACAAGTCCGGAAGAGTGCGGATATTGCGTAGTTGTTCTGCATATCAGATCAGCTCAGTAAATAAGTAACCCACAAAATCCCCTAATAATAACATAATGTGACAAAATGTCCGTGATTTTCAAGAGTAAACGTAATCATTTTTACGCAGAACAAGCCATTGTGGAAAGTTGAAAAACTGGTGTGGAATATAAAACATAAATATAATAAATTATTAGACAACGGTTTCCTATTTATTTTTTTGCGCCCAAAAATTCTTTATGGTTGTAGAGATTAATGATTTTATAGTACCTAAGTATTATTATATTACGAGGTCATCATTATATTCCTAATGAGTACCTGTACCAGTATAGAGTTCAGGTCATCCATAATGACATTCTGTACGTAGGTAACTAAGGAAGCTTATATAAGTAAATACATATCAATCACAATCAGAGTTGCATTTTTTGATCATCTGATGACCTTCGAGCGGAATTTGGCCTCCTCGGAAGATTTGCGATTCACACTCGTGTTTCTGCTCTTCTTCTCGTTCAGCCTTCCTATCCTTCCACGTATTCGGGTGTCTCCACTTGCAGGGAGCGAACGGTTGGTCCACAGTGCTCCGCGTGGTCTCGTTCGACGCTAAAAATTGTGGTGTATTTGAAATCGATGGAAAACCCATATTTACCTTATTTTTCTAAGTTTCTGAGCTAGAGGGCGTTTTGAAAATTTCACCCCTTGGTTTCAACCCCCTGGAAAAGACACCAAGCTTTCCAAGGGAATGTTGCTGCTGTTTGAGGATGTGTTCTGGGGGTATCTCTCTACCTGATCTCTTATAACTGATGTTAAAACTATAATTAATCAATTGCTTAATTGAATCACTGTACCGGATAGAAGAGAATTTACGCAAGCTAACTCGTTTTTAGCAAGCCTAACGAGAAAAGCTCCTTAGACATGTTTAGCATCTACCTACGGTATTTACTGTATCCTAATTGTGGGTATCGTGCTTGATCCAGGAACTATGTCCCACAATGCTCGTAAAGAGGAGCATCGTGATAAGTTGAAACATTGATATAGGAAAAATAAGATTTGTTCTATAGTGGGGGGTTTATTCAAAGGCACCTATAGAAGTCCCCGCTAGCTTATATTCAAACTAGAATTATCCAATTGAAGTTTCATTTAATCACTATTGCCGCTGTATTGGATAAAAGAGAATTTACGAGAAGGAGTCGAGAAATAGCGGGCCTAGCCGGGAAAGCTCCTCAGATTAAGAGCGTGGATACGGTGGAGTACCGCCGACTCCCAGAACCACCTACATTACAGAATGCCTTCTCCCTCTTTGGGTCGGACTAATCTTATTAGGCCAGAACGCGGCCCCCACATTCGCATCTGTACGAAGGAAAGAGTGGGAGAGGTAGGAAGGTACTAGAGCTTGAATGGGAAGCTGTAAAGCGGCTTTTCCGCTAGCTCCAAACATGCCGGTGGTGTTCACAACAAATCGCCGAAAAAGAAACCTAATAACTTGTGGACCCAGACACGTTTCAAGCGGAGGCAGAAGAAGGATTTTCATATCAACGTGATTGAATGAATCCAAACTTCTGACTATAGAAAAACAACAACATCCGTTACACTCATAAACCCTTTTGCGATGACAAAATGTCTGCTGTTTTTACAAGCTATGGAGGTGCATTCCTGAAATTTCCACTTTTGGAACCGGCCACAGTTTTAGCTGTTGGATAATAATTGGCCATTCACGAGCAGATTTCTACGGCAGATCAGGGCGTTTTGAGCGACATCTACGTGATAAATGTGCAGGTTAGTGCAGGGACTGAACAGGCGATTTGAACGAAAAATCCATCTAATCGGCCTCCCTATTCTCTGAGCTTAGATCATTTCAATATTCATGATGTAATCATCAATGAATTGATGGGGAACTTTCATGGGTGGGAATTCAGCATTTTGAAC
>JAEMON010000010.1:23620471-23632866 GCA_030264115.1 Lygus lineolaris
ATCATTCTATAGGGGGATGACGTGCCTTTATGCCAATTTGAACTTTAAAGAGGACTTGGAAAATTCAAAAGCTGATCCCCCTAAAGAATCGGATAACAAGAGCAATGCCGCGAACCGCATCAAAATCGGTCAAAAAATGGCTGACGAAAATTGGAAAACTAAACTACATCAGTCCCTTGGCCCTTTAATAAATTATGAAATTCCCGTGGTAGATAGTGGTTACGTTCATTGCACTTTTTGGAGGCTAGGACACATCAACGAGGAGGTCTCCCTCTCGTTTCACCCCGTTCATATCAAAGCTGCCGATAGTCATGCTCAATGCTCAATCCTGCCGATATTTCAATGTCATATTTTTTTGCAAAATGATTATATATAGTATTATTCATCCAGGTACACCAAAATTACAATTGCCGGACGGCAACATTCATTTCAAAATCTGTCATAAAACCATTCTTTGGATTGGATGGTAGAGATAAGACATAATTGTGAATATTGTAGCATGTCTAGTAGCATAATTTCGAAATTATGATTATCGCCTCTGCGTATATTCAGTGAAACCGCTAATAGATAGGTACATTCGTTTTGAACGTGCCTTATAATAACCGTATATTACTAGGTTTGCACAAGATGTAAACGACTGAACGTAATCAAGGTACCTACTTGATCAATGTACTCACTAATTCGAGGTATTAGTTGAATGTTTTTGTAAGCTGTGGAGGCTAAGTATACTGTCTCGACTTTATTGGACTTCCAAAAGGCTTGCGAATTAGCTTTGTATCAAGAACGTAGTACAATCTAATATAACATCAACAATAATTTGACGAGAACCGGATGACCATTTATTTATCTTTCTAGTTTGTGTCGGTTGGATTTCAAACTTATTGCTGCTTGCATAAAAAAATAAGTCGTATTGTGATTTCTACATTCCAGGAACTCTATTGAAGGAATAGTTGTATGCGATTTGAGCGTTCAGCCTTCTTAGTGCATAAAGTATTTAACATGTACGCATGAACTTTGCAATCATAGCTTTCTTGTGATCATGATCATGAAAAAACAGTGAAAATAAACCTTAATTTTTGACAACCCAATAATCCTAATTTATTAAAACCGTAAAAATACCCACCTAAGTACTATAATTTGAAGTCATTCCCATCAACATCCAACTAATACGGCAAGTGATGTTGCTGTGAGAGGCGAGTATTTATCGAGAGAGAAAATTCAGAAGAGAGGCGTTCCAGAATAAACGAAACATAAACTTTAATTGAATCCTATGTTTACTGTGGTTGGTCTCATTGCTGTCGAGGGGTATTTACATAACTTTCTGGTAACGACGGGAGTGAAATACCGTCTAGTTTACTTTAGATGCTCTTATCCAACCACATAACTCAAGTTGGCAGTTGGTTAGTCCAATTATAAAAGTGGATATGAATACAGTTTTACGATAGAGGTCTGATCGGGAAAAACAGTGGAAATTACTTATTATTTTCGTAGTAAACAGGGTGTCCCGAATACTGCTCTGCGAGAGGGCGAGAATCGATTTTTCGGCTAATTTCTGATGAAAGTCTCTCTTAGCAATTTTCGTTTAAACGCTTAGTCTTCGTGTTTTTTGGTGTTTAAAGTTCTTTTCCGTAAATCTCGCCTCCTGGCATAAAACTGGCTGTAACACCCGGTTTCGTTATTCAAAAACCAATTAGGTGGGGGAAAGCTCGTTAAATTTCCAGAATATGCTAATTTAAAGAATTTTTGAATGCTTTGAACTCCTGCAATTTTTGCTTCAAAATCAACATTTTGCGAATCCAAGAAAACACGAAAAACGCTCTTGCTCAGCAGGAAATACCAATATCCCATTCGCGTTTGACGGGAAAAACTTTCTCAAGATCACAGCATTCGACCGGTGTGGTATTTTCCTATTTTAATACACCAACAAGGATGAAAATTATGTTTTAATGCCAAAAAAATGTGGGTTATTCGAGGAAATGTGGGTTTTAGGGTGTTGACGACCTAACCATGAACGGAGGAGTTAAAGTATCGTTTTCGACGCCGAATCAAATGATGACACTTCCGATTCACTTTGACTTACAAAAAATTGATTTTTCGAGAAATAATGGTACCTTTTAGGACACACCAACACCTACGACTGATGTTTTGGTAGACATGAGTTTTTATTTAATTTTCTCAAATATTATTGCGCAGATATACCTCAATATCCACGTTGGTTAGCAAACAATTTTACGGTGGTGTTGATATGAGCGGAAAATGCACTATTTTTTTCTCGAAAAATCAATCTTAATCACACAAAATTAATCGGAAGTGTTCACTCAGCATGGAAAAGTACGTTGAAAACGATATTCAACACCTCCGGTGATGATCAGGTCGTCAACACCCTAAAACACAAAGTTCCCTAAAATACCAAAAAGAGTTCCCTAAAAAACCTAAAATGCCAAGAAACACGAAAACTAAGGGTTTACACGAAAATTGCTTAGACAGACTTTCGATCAAAAATTACGCAATGAATCGAGTCTCGGCCTCTTGCACGGCGATTTTTTGACACCATATATAGTACAATACGAATTTCGTCTGTTTAGTGTGGACTTGTTTTTGTAAAGAAATATTTCGTTCAATTTAGTTCATACAAATAGAATCATAAGGGTTATTAGAATTGAATAAAGTTCCTGGAAAACTGCATAGAACATATTATTGAACTTAGTCAGTAGATAGATATCGGCATACTCTCAGACGGCTGACCAAATGCAGACATCCCAATTACAGTGTTGTTTAATAATAACGAGTGGTTCGTGATTAGATTATTATTATCAACGTTTATCTGAATCTACTCGTACGTTCTGACTCCGCCTTGCTATGGATTTTACCAGAATTCATAGTCCGCCAATACACTAGGTAAAAGATAATTCATAGCGATTTCAATACGTCACTCTCATGAGATACCGAGTTGGTAAAACTGAGTTATTCATCATAAACTATCTGTCCATATTTACATGCAGTCATCTCGTGTACGCCTGCTCTACTATATTGGATGCTTCTCATCAAATCTAATGGCGGCAACAATCCCTACACAACTTCCCGAATGCGCGTGACTCCAAGTTCTCCGTTTAGATGAGTTCGGACGGTCCGACAGGCAGGGGAGGAGAACAGGGAATTTAAATTGAATTTCCGAAAGGGGCATTAGAAAAATAAAAGCGACCCTCCCGTGATATAAACTTTAAGGCCGGCGATTCACGAAAACACCCCTCATCTGTACCCTCCCCCCTTCATCCCTCGCCCTACCGGCTAACGAGTTGAGCAACACGGTTCGAAGTTGTAGGGGAGCAAACTCCGAAAGCTTGTTGGGGGAATTATCTCAAACACGTTTACGTTGCATGCCAGGCAAAAGGTTCTTTGAAGTCCGTGTTCGGGAAAGGGAGGCACGCTTCGGAGGACGCCATTGTAGTGAAATTTCGCATGATGTAAATCACTTAGGACGTCCGGGAGACTTCCTCAAGTCGCTCCCGGAGGGGAAACGACCTTTTAAAACAAACTCCTTTTAAACTTTGAGGAGAGAATCAAAAGGAGAAAACCGTTTTTGAAGTCGAGTGACAGATGGAAATGTAATTAAAGCTCACGGGAGCGTGATGGAATCCGATCCCTTCGGCGAGGAGGCTTTGGAGGAGTCAACCCTTTGACACCGATAACGCGGGAGTGCAGGCAGAAAGAGACACCAGAAGTTGAAGGCAGGAAATCAGGGTAGAAAATTAGCGCCGGGACCTGATGTCTAGATTTCTCTTTGCGATTTCTATATCCTCCCTAATGAATTCATTAAGGTCGGAATGTCTCGTCGTGGAATATTCACTTTTAAGCGAATTTTCGAACAAAAATCAGCTATTGCAATCTCTTCAGAATTGATGTAATGCAAAATTTCAAAATTTTCTTCATGGGAATCCGTTTCAGACCATTCAAAAACGGGGTTTATGCAATTCCACCGGACATGCTATCAACTCCACCGAGCTTCAATTCCACCGGGAGAAGGGAAGCCTTCAATTCCACCGGACTTCAATTCCATCGGGAACAGGTGTTACTAAAAAAAAAAGAACTTCTCCTCGGTAACTGTTATACATCTGTAGTAACAGTTATACATTTGTCGATAAGTATCGAAAAAATAGAATACATCGGAAATGTCAATTTTTCAGTTAAGCTAGTCAACATCGTTACAGGCGCAAAATTATACTTTAAACTATACTAGTATATTAAACTATACTCATGTATAGTGGCGTGAAACGCACCTCAAAAAATTCGGCCTACCAATTTTGCCGGCTGCATACAATTCGAGGGCCTGCCCGATGTACATTTTTGCTTTTTTGAATTGATTGTTGATATCATGTACACTTGATAGGAGAAAGTAAACAAGTGGGATCGCAAGGTCGGATTATGACTATGGAGGGCCCTCCGGTGGAACTGCAACCAACCCTCAAAAACAATTCCTATAGTTTAACACTTTAGTTGTACATATTATGTGTGTATGGGTATGTATGTGTTACTCCAGACGATATCTGACCCTGACATTTAGCTAAAAAATAAATTAAAAAGTCATAATGTCAATAATATGATAAGAAAGTTCCACTCATGCAGAGCATGAGTTGATGAGCAAATTTTCAAAGAATAATTTTAACCGGTGGGTGATTCTTATTGGGAATTCGCGCTCTTTGGTCGTCCACAGCGTAATAGCATATCTACTAATACGGAAGAAATGACTAACCGATGTGTAGGTATGAATAATCTTTATTCTAGAATGTTATATAGAAACTCAAAAATGGCCATTATTCTGAAGCCCTTTGGTGTAAATCCAAGATTCGTCAATAGATTTCAGCCTTCTTTTGTGGAGTGTCGAAATGATTGTCACCCTTGCAGCGCATTATTAGTACCTAGTTACGTCATGAGTTGAAGCGCTGTTAATTCGTGCATCTTCCGCTCTAATTTCTGTTCTCTTGTGTGGATCGTATTAACATACCTCAGTAGGCATCAGTCGTTGAGTGGGCTGGATATTAGCTTCCGCCTCCTCTGATAGTATCGTACAGCAAAGACCGTTCACAAATGGACACTGGCTGCTGTGTGGCTGTGTGTGGGGGTAGGTTGATGCAATTAGACCTTTTGATTGCCTGTTACAGCACTGAACGGTATCTCTAGAACTAGTTACTGGTCACCCTACTGGAATCTAACGGGCGGATCCCACACTGAACGAAGTGCATCGCAGTAACTAGACTAGAACTTCTCTGAGTTGGATGGTATTCAATCACCACTTCACCAGTTCGACATTTTCTCTGGTAGAGTTGAATAAAAACTCTATCAACGCTACATGCTGATACATTGTGATATCCTGCTCAATTTATCGGCTGTGGTTTGTAGATATTCGAAATTAATGGAAAATTAAATTATTGTCGTATTATTTTCATTTTATTATTCAGTAGTAGTTTCTCGATAATAGTTCTCAACATTATTGTTAAAAACTCAGAATTGGTGTTCCTAGTGGTTGATAGGGGTAAATATTTCATTCCCATAGAATGGATACCAGGACTCCTTACTAATGTTTCATTAATTCATGTTTACGAGTAGGTACACACATGTTAAACCCTCAGGGGTTGATTTTCGATAACTTCGCAGTGCAAATAATATCTTCCTCGTACACGCTGGGAGGAAGATTATATAATATCTTCTATACTCTTACCTGCCTATTTTAATGTACCTGCGCATCAACAGCAATTTTTAGATTTTGTTAAAAATCCCGCAGAGTCCATTCTGCCCTCCTACTCTAAAATCCCAGTAGGTTACCATTCCTCACCTCCGCAATAAATTACAACAAAAATCTACTGTGGTTTGTTAGGTTGTAATATCACAACACACTGGTCATTTCCCATTCTTCTGTAAAAAATTGTTGGGAAACTGTCCGATCCCACCCCCTCCTCCTTAATCGATTTTCGAGTTTTCTATCCAATCTCTTATTAATTGTCCCATTTTCTCTGATAGCGGGGTCAACTTTTGATACCAGAGGCCACAACGTACGACTGGAGCCCATTCTGAACTGAGACTGAGCTTGAATGGATTCACAAGTAAATAATTTTTATGATGAGTGGTTAGGTAACGGAAGGGTTCGAGGCTGCGCAGCTCGACCATGGAAGTTACAAAAATGAGGGGTGAGTGTGCCGAAAGCAGTCTGGTATCAGTAAAGTTACAAAGCTGAACGGAATGAGTTTTGAAATAGAGATTTTCTCTCGGATCTCGTCGAACTTTAATCTACAAGGGCATGTTCCATTGTGTTAAACGAGGGGACTCGTAAGGGTGAAAAGAGGCAGGGTAAGGTTAAGCGACGTAAAATTAATTTCTGGTTTTCCTGGCATATATTAGACTAGTAGACGGGGGTTAGCGTAAAAGTAGAATGAGGGGAGAGGGATGAGGACAAATGCAATAAAGGGAGGCGAAACGCTGGGACGTTGCCAGGGCATTGTACGATGGTTGAAGCTTAATATCATTAGTTCTTCAAACCCTTAACCAACCTTCCCACTCCTGACTCTTTCAGAGCCTAAGGTATTATATATTGGGCTTGCTTAGCCTCCCAATGTAAACGAATTAAGGAAGTTAAAATTTCTGCCTCTTTGTGCTAGCCATAAGAGATATTTTTTTTTGGTAGCAGCCCTTATCTCCTGTGATAATGTTTGTGTACGTGAAGGTGTTGGAAATTGGAGCCTGCCTGACGCCTCACGAAACAGTAAGTAGGGTGTTGCTCGATAAATCAAATATGTAGTGAATTTTCCAATCCTATAAATGACAAAATGTGACAACGACCTGACTCAACTCATTTGAACGTGGATTTGGCATTATTAAAGTATGTTACATACAATCCAAGTTGTATGGTGACACAGGATTCCTGTCATGGGCCAAGGCCAAGAGTGACAGAGCGTCTTTGGTTATTGACGTGGAAATCCCCTTTAGCTGAGGTTAGCCTCTGGCACGGAATTCCTCAAGACCTCTCATAACTTTATATCAACTATATTATCAAGTACGAGTATGTTCTAAGTTGTAAACAAAGATATGCAATTCCACCAATAAAAACAAATTTAAAAAATATACCTACCCTAGGTGTTTAAATTTTTGGGTTGGTAAGTATGATGGACATTATGGACAATCCTAAATCCAGATCAAAAAATCGTTAATATTTATTGTCAACGCCGGTAGATTATTCTTTGATTTACTTACATATGACTTCCATTCTAGCTTCCCTGTGGGCAGATGCAAAAGATGGCGCTTCGGCAGAAACTTCACATCTGTAGATTCCTGATGATTTCAGGTTGACGCCCCTCAGTGCAACTTGCTTGCTATCCGACAACGAATGCTGCAAAGTTGATAAACCAATATTTTTATACTATACAATGAAAACAATATTATACGACCACTGTCATTGTTATTACAAATTGCATGTATCATGGCTACATTTCGAACATACCTAGGTAAATTAAAAAAACTCAAAGCCCCCTGTCAATTTCAAAACCGTCGTACAACTAGTAACGTGAACCGTGTGCGCATACACGAACTTGAATTTACTTTCTTTCTTCACGATTTTATTACGATTTCTCAGTTCCTAATGGATCGATTTTGCTACAATTTGGAGGGTAGTTGGGGGCTGACTCCTCGACAATTACCTATGAATTTTGTCACGATTGGATCAGTTATAGCTACTGCGCATGCGCAAATGTGAATTTCCTGAAAGTACGGTTTTCCCAGTTCCTAATGGACCGATTTTGCTCAAATTTGGGGGATAATTGGGGGTTTACTAAAGATTATTGCCTACGAATTTCGTAACAGTTGGATTCGTAATACGAATTTCGTAAAAGTTGGATTCGTAATACAGTAGAGCGTCGAAAATCCGAACCAATTGGGACCATAGGTAGTTCGGATTACCGATTTGTTCGGATTTGCGAACATAACCTAGAAATGCCGCTTAGACCCATAATTAAAAATACAGTTCTGGAATACAGTACAGGAAATAAAAACAATAGTTTTTATGTAGTACATAATATGTATGTATGATTGTATATTATGTACATTACTGTAGTTGGTTTCTTGAAGAAATATGTAGAGTACAAACATGATGTACATGTACATAACATCATCCATACACGCCCAAGGTCATTCACCTGACACAGCATCCCCCCCGACCACAATTTGGCCCGCAAAATTATATATTCCGCTATAATAAATACTATTCAAAAAAATCCTCGGGTGTTCGGATTTTAGACGTTTCGGATTTTTGACGTTCGGATTTTCGACGCTCTACTGTAGCTCTTTTTATTGCAAAACTTTGTAATTTATTTTGACTTTTTAACTGAAGGTTTAGTGTTTTTGTACTAACGCAAACACCAAAAAATTCAGGAGGCCAACTCACTGAAGGAGCGATTTCATTTGGATCTACTTTGAGGGCCGTCAGAACACTCGGCTACCAAAGCATTTATTTTTCTGGATAACTGGATTTCTGGATTTTCTGGATAACTGTTTAAACGTTTCTTCGAGGACCCTTCTATGAGCATGTTCTTTCTGTGTTGTACTTCGTTTCCTCACGAGAAATTCTTCTCGGTGCAATGTTACATTATTTTGCAAATATTATAATCCGATGGTTGGAAGTAAGAACAGAACATCAACCGGTGATGTCATAAACTGACTGTATCGTTAAATACCATACAGTGACTTCCATACAGTAAATTACCTACTAGCTCTATTATTGCTACTTCTACAACTCATGCGTCAATTCCCGAAAGGGAGTAGGTACCTACCTAATCATATCTCCTGCAATTTAATTTTATCATAATATTCATGAAACAATTTTACATTGAAAATGTGAAAACAACATTACGAAAGAAAACAGTGGCTCTAGCCACTATAGGACTCGAACTTAAAACCTCTGGATTTGTAGCCCAGATCCCTACCAGATGAGCTATGGAGGCCAATGGTAGAGGCAGTTGCAGTTGCATAAAAAATATTTTGGCATGGATTGGTATTATTATCATACTCACGTCAACCTTGATTCCTTCCACCCGGTATGAGAGGATCTTGGGTTCCGACTTAGGGACGTATCGGTAGAATTCTTCGTTTTCTTTGTACCACTTGACAGCGTACAGATTATCACCCTCCAGCTCGTACAGACATTCGAGAATCGCGAGCTCACCCCTCATCTTGTACGGAGGAACGTTGAGCCTCACTAACTTCAGACACGTGGAACCTGCAACAAAATTAATTTTGATTATAGCAATGAAATGTTGGTGCACATGCACGGAACGTTGTGGGTATTTAAAGTTTGATGTTCGCAGCACCCTCAAACCCAGTTATAGAAATTTTCTCCACAAAAATCCTCCAGAAAAAAGAATTAGTATAAATTCAATGAGGAATGGTCGTTATTTTTTTTAATTCTTTAAAGTTGTACCTAGGTCTAACAGGAGCTTTCCAAAAAGGTGCAATATGATGGGCCGGAAATTAACGGAAGAGGGCGAAAAAGCGTGTGAAGTCAACTGGTTTGTATTGCCTTCTCGTTCACTCACGTGGGAATCGCGTGAGAGGGAGATACATAGCAGATGACGTCACGCGTTTTTAATTTAGCTTATTCCAGCCAAACAACGCCAATTTTGGAGCTGAAAATTGGGATACAGGGGTTTTCGAAGATGATGAATCCGATTCTGAGGTTAAAAAAAGCAAATTCCGAAGCATGCCCATGCCCATTCCTCATTCGGAGTGCCTACCTACCTAGAGCTCCTATTGTCCGCTCCGTGGTTATACTTTTCATTGGGAATATCTCCAACCATTTTACTCGTGGCATCGTGGGAGCAACCAGCACTGCCCCCCGAAAGCTTCGGCAAAATCGATCTGAATTCTGGACCATACTTCTGAGGGCATATTCCACTATTATAGAGGAGATTCTTGATCCCATGGATCAAGAAAGAAGAAATTTCCTAGCACGATTTGCAGAGTTTCAGGAAGTTTTCATCCATTCCTGGCCACCAAACATTCAATCTCGCTACCGATCCCATTGCTGACGCCCCAGGATGGCCTTCATGTAAAATACCTATGAAGCACCCGGTCTCGTAAGGATTTTGGTATGCCCAATCTTCCTTGCCGGAGCAATATTTCCTCTTCGTACGACAGTTCGTCTTTCTTTACAAAGTAATTGTTTATCTCTTCCGATGTACTTGGTTTCGGCGGCCAACTAGTCTGTAAGTATTGAATCACTTTTGATAGTTGTGGATCCTCCAGCAGTCGACTCTCCATCAATCGTTTTGAAATGGAAACATCTTTCATCTTCGTCAGTGCAATTTTTCGTCCAAAATCGTCGATTCCCTCTGACCGCATCTCCCCCTCTGGTAGGCGTGATAAAACATCAGCAGGACTATTCTCCTTGCCTGGTATGAATTCTATTCCGAAATCAAATTCGGTTAACATCAAGGCCCATCTACTAATCCTGCACATGGCCACTTCAGGCAATTCAGCCTTGTCCTCGAACATGTATGTAGGAGGTTTGTGGTCTGTTTTCAAAACGAATCTACGTCCATACAAATACCTTTCAAATTTTCGAACAATGTGTGCAATTGCCAAGGCCTCTCTGTCAATCACCGAATATTTTTGTTCAGAGATGCTCAGGACCCTGGATACCGTATAATATGGTATTGGCCTTTCCGAACCCACGCGTGCTCTGCACGGGTTCGGATCCCATCCTCGTCGCCATTGCAACAACTTCCGTATATAAGTTATAAGATAAGAGAGAAGTCACTGGTGAATAGTCAGAATAAGAAATAATTATATTTTTGGAATCGTTACTACTATAAACAACTAATCATGTGGATGAACCCATTATTATTAGATTATTATCTAGTGTACATCAACTTGTTTTGTGTTTTCCATGCAACTAGTCTTTCGTCCCCATGGAGACTGCTCGGATTTATTGGCACCCTAATAATGTTACCAAAACCAAATCTTGTTGTTTCAAAGTCTAGAACGGAGGAAGAAGAACACTACTAGCGACGAACACGCTTCGTCCAATAAAAACTTTGCTTCGTGGAAAAAACACAACCCACCCTTGACAGATCGGCAGGGAGTGAACTTTAGTCTCAAATAATCTTTCTCAACTCGATCGGACAACTACGGGGATTTGACACATTGACACGAGCAGAAGAGCCCCCCCCCCCCCCCCCCCCCCCCCCCCCCCCCCCCCCCCCCCGTCTCCTTCACCACACCCATCTCAAACACGTGACAAATTAACCGCTTGTGTTTCTTGCTATTGTAGCATCAAGCCTTCCCACTCTGTCTATCACCATCGTTGATTTTTTCGGTCGTCGCTCTTTATCAACTTGATTTTTTCCCTCAGTTGTTTTTTCAAAAAACATGGCCATCGCTTGGAAGCCCATTGACGGAAGAGAGGCAGTTTGTCGCTCTGTTTTCGTTCGGAAGGTTATTGATGTATGGTGTACTGTTCTTTTAGTTCGTTTTTCTCCAGTAACATTTTTTCGTCCTACTCTCCGTTCACAGTGTATCCTTCTCTCCGTTCACATTTCGTATATTATCAAAACTGTGGCCATGTAAACGCGTAGCAGCGCGTAAACGTGTGTCCGTTCACAGGTCGCAGAACTCTCATCAATTACTATTCTTTTATAATGAAAAATGTAATGATTTTCAAACGTTCGTATACGCGTGTTGCTTCTGAGTCTACAGCTTTTGTTTTCACTTTGAGAATCGACAAATTTTTGCCTTCCAAAATTGAAAGTTCCACTCGAATCTCACGTTTCAGAGCTTCTTGTCCTGAAAACTTGGTTTCGTGTTTGTCTGTCCACATTTCCTTGTTACAGCCAAAATATCGTCTTCTATAGTTTTCATCCGATTTAGTTCAAATTCTCAGGGATTATGCGGGTAGAGCCCCTTGACGTGCCATATGAATTTCATCATGGTTAAATGAACTGTACGCATTCATTAACGTAAATTTCGTTCACGATTGTGTTGTGGCTTTGTCTAAACTGACAAACAGCATGACGATCAAGGACGGGGTTTTTCGGGTTCTTTATCGATTGCTTCCTGACCAGTAGAAAATAGTACGACTGTCTCCCGAGCCCACGACTACATAATTACGATTGCCTCCTGAGAGGTCGGGGCCTGAATTACGATAGCCACCCAAAGAATAAGGGAGTTTAGAAAATGAACTGTGCTAATAGAAGAAGCATGCATTTATTTCGTTAAATAAAACGTCGTCATGAGATCTAATATAATGAATAATAAATACAGTACCTAGTGATGATATTGGCGTATGAACTGCATCCAAGGAATTGAGCTTTCGAAAAACCTCGCGTTTTCCTACGTAATTGCTGTACAAATACTCA
>JAEMON010000010.1:23649042-23671356 GCA_030264115.1 Lygus lineolaris
AAAAAAAAAAAAAAAAAAAATCCAAATCGGTTGAGGCACTCAAGATTTTGTCTAAAATGCAAGTTTTTGGCATTGACTCCTACCGCAAATAGCCTTCTCCTAGTCAAACGAAGGCCTGCTTTTGTCCTCAGTTTTCAGACTGGTACCTACTGGGCGAAAATACAAAAACGCTCGTCTGTGTGAGGTCCTATACGGAAGTCCATCAATGAGCTAGTATAATATTATGTATCTATGTGTTTGTCATGATTAGTATACCGAACTGAATTTTGCTGCACAAGATAAATAGCAGATTTCAAAGCCTCTCTTAGGGGGATTCGACCAGGTGAGTGCAACCAGCATTCCTATTAGGTACGTCTCCCTTTCGAGGTGGCTTTGCGGGGAGACCTCGACTCATTAACGAGAGGTGAAGAGACGTAGTCGAGAGATGGAGGGCCCCTGCGGTCAGCGCCAGGCGGATATGAATCATTGATGAGGTCCGACCTCCCGGCGTGTTGCCATTGTTCTGCGGCCGCCCGCAAGAGGGTCGTGCTACTTCGGAAAGGAAATGCGGAATGGTAGCTGGCTGGCCCTCCAAGCCACGGTCTCGGACTTTATATCTGGACCGCATCGCTCGAGGACGTTCTCAACAGTTTAGTTAACAGATCAGATCAGGAACTATGCATGATTACAATACGAAGTGGATATTGTAATGCAACAAAATCAATTAACGTTCTATGATAACGTAAAAGTTGAGGTTAGGTGTCTGAATCAAGTCTTCTTGGCTTATTATCATTTACTGGCGATAATTTTCTTGTTTATATTAATAATATTATTAGTGTGATAAATTAAGTTATGGCAATTTTCAGTCATTCGAACTATTAATTATCATGTTTTCTCCTTGACAGTAAGTTACAATCGATTGATTGTTTCCAATCGATACAATGAGTACCAACTATATAATTTCTCACAACTCTTGTCACAGCAGTCGTTCTGCAACAGTTGTGATAACTCCAAAGTTACAGAACACCTCCTCTGGATGGATGTATCTTTACAGTTTGTTTGATCTCGAGGTTTCTTCGAAGTGTAGCTGTAGTCTTGGAGCGAGGGAGTCGCCCATGTGATGTGCGCGAAGCAGGGTAAATTAGAAGGCAAGATTTGATGTCGAATGCATACTTTATTTGGGGCGCGAGCTCCTTTTATAGGCCCCAATACACTGAGGTCAGGAGTGAGGGAGCCTGCGAGAACCACGTGCGAGGTACCAGGTCTCTTTACCTTGCCTTAGCCTTATCATTGTCTTACCTCTGTTATCAGAGGTATGCACTTACTTTGTATTTTACTTGGTCTGGGGCCTTATCCCCTCTGGTCCCTCGAAGTAACGAGTGGTCGTATTGTAAGATAAGGATTTTTATGCTGTTACTGGTCACCACGCATCCTCCTCTTTAGATTTGGTACCTACATTCGCATTTTAGAAGAATAGTTCATGGCTTCCGTTTATGTTCTCACAAACATACATACTCGTACATAGAAATAAGAGTAAGTAATTGGTTAGCGATATGTATAAACTGGATTATGTAATATCCTCCCGCGGGACCCCACAAGATTAAACCCGAAATCGTAGTTTTTGTACCTACCTCACGAATTAAAAGTAGCCTGGAACAGTTTTGTATGTTCTCGTCCGCCGACATAAAAGCTTACTCACATTAAATCCCAACTATTTTTGTAAAACAAATCATTCGGGGAGAAGGGGAATTTAATTAAAAAGTTTGACCTTTTTTTCATCTCATCTCCTTCTATCTCTTCCGTTCAGAAAATAAAAGGGAGGAGTTGAAATGAAACCGGTCGATTGAAAATTCAAAACGGATCCTAATGGTTCGGAAAGCGGCTGGAATGAAAGGGGTCACGGGCGAAAATGTACCCATTGGAAAAAAAAAAGTAGCTGGAGAGGGTATTTGGACTCGAGTTGTCGTTTAATAACCAATATAAAAAGTGAGAGACCGTCGAAAGCGCCACCTGGAGGCCGGGAAAGCATTTATTTTATACAACTCTCACCCACCTCCCAGGTCTTTCACATAATTCCAGGAATATTCCCCTGAGAGGTTCCACTGTGTAGGGGAAGTGGTAAAGGGGAAAAATGGATATAGGAAGAACGGAATATTCGTATAGGAAGCAGGGGTAACCTCGCGTTTTTCCCATCCCAGTCTTTTGTTGGGAAGAGACGGGCCTGAATATTATCCTTGTTCTAAGCCGCGCTGTACAGGATTTTCCCCATTCTTTTTTCATAGTCACATGGTCCGGTGCACGAACGGGGATTCCATTCCGACCGTACATGACTGGAGTGGGATTTTATTAATAATGTCCTCCTACCAGGAAAGCTGTGGTGTTTAGAGCACTTTTGTCTTCCAATTAATGTCGTGTGTGTGCAGAGAAATTTTATTTTTTGTATGATGTGAGGTGGGAATAAATTATTTTCCTTGTGGTAGGTTATTACCTATATTGATCGTTCATCACTAATCTTGTCATATTTTAGTACTTAGATTTGAAGATGACCTTAAGGAAGATGGACATTGATAATATTTATACCTATAGTGTGATTCGTGAAGACCCAATCGTCTTGATCACCTACCCATCACCATTGGGAGCTTCAAGTACCAGTACCTACCGAAGAAACTTAGAGTTTTGAACACTATACTTTATAATGAAGGAGGCATAATCACGCAGCACCGTGATACGGAAGGGCTTTTGCTTCCTCACTACCTAACGCGAGTGAAAATTTTGGTGTTTGAGGAAAACAATAATTTTCACCTCCCAGAATTTGAAACAATCCTTCTGCCGTCCTGGTAGACTTGCTTGCTTATGCCACCTCCCTCCTCCCCTACATATGCCATAGCTACGATTTTTAAAGAACAGAACATATTTTTTTAGATATTCGAAGCACAATAATTTTACCCATTAGATGGTGTGTGTACCTATATTTAATCATAGTATAACCAATTTTCACTTTTTTACTGTGCTCCAAAAGTTTTACTTAACGTCACAATGAATTGATCATTTCATCTCCGGTTCTACACGTTGGCAGAAAATCATGTTGGCATTATCAAAAACATAACTTTTACGGATGTTACCGTGTATATAAACGAACGATGTAGAGTACGAAAATAACAAGCAGTAAGAGAAACCAGGCCTACCTACAACGATAAAAATAGCGTCTGCAGTTTATTTTCCCAGGAGGGTGAAACGTGAGATATTTTCCATACGCAATTGCACTTTGGATATACAGATATCAAATCGGAGAGGTTCCTATTCTTTATTCAGTTATATGCATCCGGAATCATAACGGTATGGTCTCGCGGTACCGTAACTGCTGCCTAGCATGCGAGCCTCCTCCTCCGACAGGAATTGATTTCTGCTTAGAATATTTAAGCGCTGTTTACATATTCCGTGATCAATGTTTATGTTGGGAGCCCGGTAAAGCAAACAAACCCATTATTTGTTCAAGGTGTTTTAACATTGGTCAGCGTTTCCGTAGCTATCAGAAATGCACTGATGAGTAGAGAGTACAGGCGTTTTTAAAAAACTATGTCACAAGTCAGCACACATGAACTTCTATTTTTCCCAAAAATGAGTTGCTCTCAAAAATATTTGATGGCGGGCCAAACATTGTAACAAACTCTTCCAACAAATCTCAATTGGGTGAAGGAATGTAATCAATCAACTTTGAAATCTTGCATTAGGTACATCGAGGACAATAATTAGGTATGCCATCAATAAAATTAGTAAATTGTTAATTGGGAAATCCCCAGATGAAACAATAAGAATAACATTTTATAATTTTAACAAGGAACAAGTGGACATATCAGCATCCTCCTCCGATCGTCAACCGTAAATCCAATAGTTGCGTTGTGACATCAGCTAACAGACAAACTTTTCTATAACCGATTGTTATTTTTATAAAAAAAAATTTAATTTAATTAAAAAAAAAGGATGAGAAAATATACCAATTGGTTCGACGAGGTTCAAACCCCACACAAGACTCTAGTATGACAAAGTTCTAATTGAAAGCTCGATTCTAGTAAGAAAAGGTTCCAACTGCATGGTCAACCCTATACTTACCAGCTTGATAACTATTGGAGCAAGGTTCCATCAACAACTCAAAAAAAATCCTATTGTACTGGTTGCCCCATACTCATCATTTACATGAATAAATATTATCAAATGTGAAATAAAGTACGTAGCTAACTTACGCATTATAACACTCAGGGAACATAACTCACGCAATAATATCCTGCAGATAAAGAATTAGTTACTCATATCACCAAAAGGAAGTTACTTACCTACTCTACCAATTGCCCTTTGCTAAACAGCTCGATTAGGTACAAAGTAACATCAAATCACTATTTTCGAAGTTTTCAACTTTTGGATTTCCGTAGCAAATATCGCTCCGGTAATATCCAAACACACGGCGAACGGACTTTATATAAGAAGTGGCGATCACTCATGCCAAAACGCTATGACTAGCATCAAAGTTTCGAGAAATTTAATCAAGGCTAGAAGTTCGGAACGAGATTCAATCTCTACATGGACTCACTCACCCTTATGCGGTTAAATATAACATTCGCCTATCAGCTCACGGCCATTGACCTCCTGCCAGGCAATTCCTATCGATTTCCCGCTAAATCAGAAACAAAACTCTCTAGTTCGACGAGTTTCTACAGCTTTTCATTCTGATCTTGATAGGATTTCGAATGAAATGACAGCATCAAATTAATATCGAACACGACCCATCATGTCGTCCTCCGGCAGCATTCGAGTGTGGTTTAAGTGTTGAAAGAGACGTTGACAACCAATCAGTAATCAGAGGAATTCACGTGTAATTGTGGCTACCTTCTTACTATAATATTCTGCACAGACCAGCGATCTCGATGCTTTCAGCAAGCGTTTGCATGCTCCAGGGAAGAAAAACATGCGAGATTAATCCATCAGTAAACAAAAATTCCATGCATGGAGCATGAGTTAACGAGCGAATTTTCAATGAATAATTTTAACCGACTTTGTGGGTGATTCTAACAGCAAATTTTGCGTTGATTCCAGATATACCACAGTTTTTATGTTTAAGACGGGAATTCTGTGTACACCAATCTCAAACTCAAAAACCACTTTTTTGGCCCTTAATTTTCAAAATGTTTGAGTAAGTAGGTATACTCCAAAAGATTTGACCAACGAAATCATCCTTTCTTTTGATATTATTGACTTTTTTTTCAAATCTTATTTTTTAGATCGATTCTAGGAGAGATTTTGTCTGGAGGAATCATGAAAGCGTAGGTACTATGTAAAGTTTTAAATTTCAGGTATCGCTTTAGAATGGACTGAAACGGATTCTCATGGAAAAAATGTCTAAATTTGGCTACAATTTTGAATTCATTGCAATAGCTAAGTTTTCTTAGAGAATTCGCTAAAATAGAAGGGAGTGGGCGCCCACAATCGGTAAATGTAAATGATATATTATTTATTTTACTACATGTGTTGTTAGAAGCACTTGCAACAAAACTAGTCGGTAACGTATCAAAATGAATTTTGTATTCAAATTTTCACACTGCAACTCTTGGCCGAATCCCAGAAACTTGATCGAAGAGAAATTCCCCATTTCCTACGCCCTCCGTTAACAAAAAGAACGATTCTCGGGAAGCGGTGCAAAGGCAGTCTTCGCACACCTAAGTGGACCTTGAAGTGGGTAGGCATACCTACATATAGATATGTATGTACCTACCTAATTTATTTGAGGGAGCAAGGGCATTTTTGCGACATCGGTCCAAAGATTATTTCTTTTTTGATTCCAATGAGACGGTCATGTTCTTCACATATTATTCATCTCAAGGAACCAGGGTGGGGAAAGACACTTTGAAATTGAAATGCCCAACAGCCGGCTTACCCCTAAAAACCGGCACACTTAATAAAACTTCCCAGCCCCTGCACCCCTCCACTCTTTTCTCTTTAATTACTTCTCTTCCCATTTTTCTCTCCCGAGTCTATCAGAAAAGGGGAAAAAGCAACAGGCTCTTTCGGTGATGGAGGCCGCGGAGGGAAGGGGTTCCTTACAACCACAGTCTTCCTCCACAGTTGCCTTACCATCTAAGTTCTATTTCCCTTCTTCCACCTCGAGCGAACCTCCACCAAGTCCACTTTGTTCTCTTCCCTCCCCCATTCCTCGGCATTTGTACGCTTCACGGTCGAGGGAAATCTCTCGGCTCTTTTCGTCTTACTTCGACAAAAAAAAAGAAAAAAGTAGAGGGCATTTCCGGGGTTGATAGAACAGAGAAAGGGAACGTGGGAGGAAACACCGGGAGTAAGTTAGGGATCACTTTTCTCCCCCTACTACTCTTTCCTCTTATTTGTTTACTTTCTACCTCATTTGTTCCTCGTGAAGTCCCTTCTCTAAACGCTTCCATCTTCTCACACCGGCTTCCTTCCTATAACTAACAGTAGCTCTGTTGAGTCTCTCCTTGATGCCTGTAATTTCTCGTGCAGGTTTATCTTGCTTTGTGTCCAAAACGGCATCGAATTAAACTCCTCTCCAGTTATATAGACATGTTTCTCGGGACTTGTTATTTCGAATGACCTCTGACTCTGACGTTCTAAGAGAATTCGCGAAAAGGGCGACTGCGTCAATGGGCCATCGCGTTACGCTCATTAGCAGGTCACTGTTCGGCTCCACCAACCATCTATTCATTAAATTTTAACCCAGAGGTGAGCCCTTATATTTATCATACAAACATAATGTATTACTTAGCTCGATAAAATACTTAAACAAACCCCATCTATGAGCTAGACCTAATATGTCTGTCAAATTAATGGGTGTGGCACAAGCTCCCTTCATATTCAATACCAAAAAAAAAGAAGAAATTCACGATAGTGTGTAATATTGTGTTATGAGCAAGGTTATTTTGTGTTATGTGCATGGTAGACGGTACCCAAGAAAAGCAACAACTCACATGCTACTCATTCCTACAACTTCTCTTATTATAAAGTTGTTGCTATTGATTAAAAAACATTTCTCTGTTCTTCTCGAAACACGTTCCTCAAAAATATAGTTTTCAATAAAATTAACTTCCTCCCTACTAGTTAAGATCAGGGATTTGGGTTCGTCATTCCATAGATTTAGGTAAGTATGTTCATTACGAAAATGTGGTCGAAGGGGTTTGCAGCAGGGATTGTTGCACTGAAGCAAAACGGCTACGGAACCAGTAAGAAAGAATTTAGTGGTAGAGTGTAACGACATTGCAGAAGTACAGGGTAATGGGGTAACGGGATGGGGTGGGCTACAGGGTTAATTCATAATTCAGCCTTGGAGGTAAGTACCTACCGTGGTAACGTCATTGTAAAGGTAAGTACTGTGTAACGACATTGTAGAGGTACACATATTATATAATGGGATGAAGTAATACTAATGAAAAAAACATAATTTATTAATCATTCAAACATGGAAGTAACTGTTGTGGTAACGTCTCTCTTAAAAAAAAATCTCTTTACAGCGATAAATCGTTGAAAGGATGAACGATTTTCAAAGGGGGGTGGGGCAATTTCAATATCAAATCGTGTTTTTGGTTTGTTTGACGAGAAGATATGAACCCAATGAAGTGTAGAGAAACCAGCAAGAAGAAAGTAGGAGCTCCAAAGAACGTCCGTATGGAAGGGTCTGGGTAGGTCTACAGGAAGACCCCTTATTCTGTCCTTTACGTTCCTAGGCCCTCAGCTGCTCTTATTCCTTGTTCGGCATGAGAACGGCAGAGTTAACCTTGGACCACTGGGTTCTCTTTCATTCCTCCGTTCCTTTCACACTCCAACACACTCCCTTTCCTTCCAATTCTTTTTTTCGCTTTTTGCTTCTCAGCTGGTCTTCCCCTCAGCCAAATTATACAATTCTTATTCACCGCTGAGGCCCCCTTCACCATCCCAGTCGTTCGTTCTTTCGATTTATTGGTGGATTTATTATAACCAACCGGTCACTGGAGAAGTGACTGAGCACTGGTTTTTCAGGTCACCTTAAGTTCGAAAATCGGAGAACCTCAGCAAAATTCTCATGTAGAGCTCATGAAGCGCTTGATCGTGCGGGCTATACATGATCTTCCTCCATAAATTTTGATTCACGTAGAATAATCAGTTCATTCTTTGCATGAGTAGATAGTTAAGAGTTAGTATTAATTCTTCTTCCCAGGAGCAGGCCTTTTTCTTCACATGACACATTTTTGGGACACCCAAAACAATGGTCGAAGTCCCATACCAAACCGCAGAACTACATCGAGGAAACCTCAGACCTCAGTGTGAGTATTGAGAAGGGAAACGCTGTATAAATCAATCGCCGTCCTCAGCCCTCTTCCCGTGTAAGTTGTGTAAAGACCTTTGCGTCACCCTTCTGCCCTGGCAGCTGAATCCTCTTCATTGATAAATGTGACCTTCCAGCTACTTCGAAATCCCTAAATCACGGGTATACCACCTTGTGTGGGAATCCCCATCCCACAACTTGAAGAAGGAAATATTTCTCTTCCTATCAAACCTTATGTTCCCTTCAAAGAACGATAAATATCCTGTTTCCGGAAAGAGGTTTTTGAAAACTAATAAATCCAAGCATTTTTTTTCTTTTCGCTATTTTGATGAAAGCTATTTATATACCTCCTTCCGTTTTCCCATTCTAATCTGTCATAATATTTTCAGTCAATATACGAACATTTGACACTGTAACAATCACAATGAAAGTAATGGTTGTAAAATGATGATGAATCGTGGTAGGTATTCTTCGTATACTAATAATAAATGTCTATATCTAGTACATTCTGCTTACCAACACTTCTAACATTAGTAACAGGTACTTCTCCGTAATCATCATTCGATTCCTCGAACACGTAGATATCTAGAATCCAAAGATGATGTTGGGGTTCAGTTGGTTCCGCCCGAATTAACTGGCTGAAATGTTTTTGGAATCCTAAAATGTCAATGAGCAAAGGACTGGCTGAAATGTTTGTGGAATCCTAAAAATGCCAATGAGCAAAGGAATTCAGCACGTAAATATGGCAACCTTTACATCTCTTCATCTTCATTCTGGCGGGCATCGATCCACGTACCTACCTGCTTAGTAAAATAGTGTGATCTGCACAGCTCGCTGTGCTCTCTCCTTCTTCGCATTGGTTGAGTTATCATCAGGTAGTTGGGAGTATAATCCTTTTTGCCTAGTAGCAGATCACAGAACTGAGTGAAAAATATTCACAATGTTGACCATTCAAAAATGCTCCCGGGATGTTAACAGTAATTTGAGTACAGTAATTCATCAAAATTTGTTCTGTCGTTTTCTCTAAAACCTGTGACATGCAGCTGCACTGCAGTCTGGTGAAAATTGATCTAAAGGACTGTGATGGGTAAAACTCGGCGCGAAGATGAGGAAGTTATTTTTCCCTAGCTACAACTGGTTGTACGTCAAAATCATAAGAAAAAACCTGGTTGTCTTACAGACACCAAGGGATCATTCATAATGAATAATGATTGATAATAAATTATTGTGAAATGAATATCAAAGTACACTATTCAATAATATTATATTGGGAAGAATATATTGGTGTTTTCGTATAAACTATGTTATATACTATGTTTGAAATAGTGTTAAAAGTATTTATGATTCACTAATAATAATAAGCCTTCATCATTCCTCAGGAGCGTTACGTTGTGGAAAATTGGCTTTCCAACGAGTGGTGAACAGTTTTTGTGGGGTGGATAATATGGAAGTTGTTATATTCTCCCTAGCAACGATTGGTTGTGCGTGAGAAGCATTAGAAAACATTAGGTGTCGGACGGTCGGACAAATTTCAATGAATAGCCTGTTCATGATCATTATGAATGATAGAAACATCCGCGTTCCATTCCCGTGTAAGATTATCGGGTAGTTGGGTCATAGCTAAAGCATGTTCCATGCTAAAATAATATGATTACGCTCCCTGATTCGAACCAATGATTTTATTGATACCGAGGGCGGGAGACTCCACTAATGTATAGCTTGGGTGCATCTCATTAATTGTTTCCTCTCAACCGAAGGCCACGGGGCCATTCTTATTCATTCCGATTGTTGGGATAAAGAATGCTCAATTGAAGAGGGTTTAGGTTAAGCAATCGGAAGGTATATCGAATCACAAATTGAATGTACATATTTGAGAATGGAATACGTTAGGTACGAGTATAATAAATATAATCCCAAGAGACGCAATAATGGGGGTTCCCACTTAACAAAAAAAATATAATTGGTATAAAAAATTTCATTTTTTTCAACATTTTCATGAAATTTTTTCTTACAAAATAAAAGAGGAGGGAACCTCCTAAGGGACTCCCTGTATATTTGTGGAGACCTTTAGAAACGGAAATTCAATTTATTCAGTCATCATAATTATCATGAAATGTGCAATTTTAAATATGCATATTTTAAATACCTATGCATGATTCTCTACATTATGAGTACCTATACTTAATTAAATTGATGTAGGTAGGTATAGCTTTGGTGAAAAAAAATGTGATTGCACATTTCATTACCTACTACTCAAGAGGACAGTGTTGAAGGACAGTGAAGAGAGGGTTCGTGTTGGTGGGGAAATTCGTAGCTACAGAAACTATGTGTTCCTCCAAATTTTGTTACATCAATTTACAATGACCGTAGATAACGTGTTTTTGCAGAGGCTACTTTCTCAACGAAAACATGATTTTCTATGGCTCTTACATCCATTTCCAATGGTTTACCGGAGTGTGACTCATTGTTATGTTATAGGTACATACCTACTTGAGTATAGATAGTATAATAGTCGTGCACACTGCACAAACTACAGACTGAGGACGGTTCCCGACGTCGGATGCCACACGGTTCACTCTGATTGGGTCTAAGCAAAGCTCTGGTTCTGATCGATGTATACATACCTGATTCCTTACATAGTGGACGTTGCATCCGTTCATTATAGGAGAGCTAAAGCTAACCTTCTGTGTGTATTTCATACGTGTCCCTGACCGAGCAGGATACAATCGCATACCCTCCCATCACTGAGCAATAACTGAAAAATACGACTGCATCTAACGTTGTGCACCCGAATTCCGTCATTTACTTTTCATAAAGATGACCGAAATTCAATTCAATTCGATCCAATTAGTTTATTCATACGCGGGGGTTCATACATGATACATTTTTTGACAATTTTTTCACTATTATTATGACTGCACTAATTACATTTCTGTCCCTAAGGTCGTAGGCCCGTCCGCGTATTTACAATCCATATTCAATCCAATCGGCCTCCAAAACATATCTTTTCTCGGTGCATCGCCCTTAAAGAAGTAGATGATGGTTTGTAATGTAGACCCGCTTCCAAAACATATCTCATTTGAGTCGCAGGGTAGTACGTAGCGAAGTGGAATACGGTTTGTAATACTCCCAAACCATAATAGAAGAAAAAAAAAATTTGTTTTCCTCCAAAATCTAAATGTCAACTTGCTTTTCAAGTTTCAGAGCTTTCTGAACAATTTTGGTTCTGTGTCTGTCCGTCTTTCGGTGGTCAATTCCTTGTCGCAGGCAAAACTATATTTTCATGAAGTTATGGTAAGAATTCATTGAAATGATAAGGGATTGTGCGGGTTAGCCCCTTGACGCCCAAATATTTGTTTCATTCAGTTTGTAACATCAAGTTGCTTTCTCTTCGATATGATCATCAATATCGATTGGCTCTTTTTGTTATTAAGAATTGATTTATGAATTTTTAACATCATTGCAAGATGCGGTGCCTTTCACATTAGGATAATTATACAGTGGTCCGATAGGAGTCATCTAGGGGCTAATCCGTATGATATCTGAAATTCCACAGGAATCCTATGAAAATGGTGGGAGCTCTGGGTTTGGCAAGGGTTTGCGTACTGACACCAAACCAATTTTCTACAGATAAAATGGAACACTTAAACTTTGAGCGTAATCGTAGATTTTGGAGGATGGCACCTATTTGATGCCTATGTGTAATACCGATGTATTGTAGGGTTTTACATTTATAAAAGCGGAAAAAAAGTTTCAGTTTGCTCCGCCGCATTTATTGAAGGTTATTTAACATCACTATGGGAGTTGAATTAATGTAGCCCAGATCTGTAATGGTAGAAAGAGACGTCACAGTAGTTAGTTCATACGAAAAAAAAAACTAGAAAAAAGACGAAATTGAAGAAATGACAAGAAGTACGGACTCTCATGCGGACGCTGAAGAGAAAACATCTATTCCACCCTGAATCCAATACTTACTGAATAAAAGTTTTTGTACCTATAAAAAAAAGTTCATACGTTTGAGCCTCATGCAAGGATACAACGAACAGACGATTCTGTTCACGCACAATACGTATTTTACTTCAATTAATAGGTAGGTACATGATAAACTCACACCAACGACGATACATGATGATAGTATTCTTGCTTTATTGGTTGGGATATGTAGAGAATTGATTCTAACTCTGCCTTAGTAGAAAGGTCACGACACTATGCGGAATATTTCGTGGCTGACTGCACCGACCTCGAATCGCCATGATACCGTGTCTACTGTCTGAGCTTGTGGGGATATCGGAAAAACCCGGCGACGTCAAGATGGTAGTAGAAGAAACAGACCGTGTATCGGTCTAATATTTGCTCTCACGACACAAAAAAGGTGTTCCGAGCGTGAATGAAGAAAAAAAAAGTCCGATGTGTTCCGCGCCTACACGTATTATTTATAAAGGTTTCACGGACTAGTGACGAAAGAGTTTGCCGTCGACTTGATGCCAGAGGCAGAGAAGCCGGTGACTTGTAATAATGGATGGTGGCGCTGAAAGTTGACAATATCACTTCTAGGTATCGCACCGTTTGTTTCCTCTCTATTTGACGAAAGTAATCGCCAGGAACTCAGTGAAGCACTGCGAAAAAGGAATCACGATCTTCACCGTTCCGTCCAAGGTTGAACGATTTGTGTTTGACTGTTATACATTATACGGAGCAGTTCGAGGATGAAAAGGTTTTCACCAATCGTGTTTCTCACAACGATGTGCACCTATTTTTATTCTAGGTATGGGTCTTCATATTTTCCCGGTGGATAACTCTCTATCGATGAGTTTCCGAAGCCCCATCCCCCCAACAGACTATATTGAGCTCCCGTTTCATTTTTTGAATTGATTCATTGACCAACATTATATCCACAACTCCTAACCTACGAGTTTGGAACTGGAACGGTTAGGTAGACCTTTTGGAACTGAAATCTCTAATCATTCATTATAGGTACATAGGTACATACCTGATGGGCTTTTGAATAAATAATTTATTTGTATAACTCCTCGTGCTCTTTATTCTCATCCCTATTACATTCATAGGTACCATTATCATCGTTCTAATCAACTTCCCGTTCAGCTTAAGCAATTTCAGAAACAAGTACACAACAATCCTATACTTGAATCATATTCTATAAGTTCGCGTTCTTGTTGTCCGCACGTTCAAATCCTGCTGCAACAATCCTCTTTTTTCACCTAGCTCAAGTGCATAGTTTGCTGCCATTTTGTCGCAGTTACGGCTAGTTTACCTCCTCGGCCCATTTTATCTATTGTCAATAGACTCTCGAATTGTTTTCGTTCTTATTCTACGAAGTGAAGTTTGGCATTGACTGAGATTTTTCGCACGGCCGGCTCACCTGACACCTCGTTAAGGGCATTATAGTGGGGACCTATCTGTTCGTCGGATCTTTCCGCCCACTCTCCGGCGATCTGCACATCTCCCGGTGCAGGTAAGGATTTATGGCTGGTCAATCGCTCTAAGCGATGGACTGTTGCAAGAAATGTGCGCTCGCTTTGGTCGCTGAAGATGCGCTGAAATGCTCGTTATGTTGTTCTTCATACGTGCATTTTGGCGGCGCTCCGAAGAACTAATTGAACTTTCGGAAAATGAGTAAGGCCACCATGAGTAGTTACCAGAGGCTCTTGGAAGTGCCAGAATTGCAAGCCTCCTATGGCTACTCCCGAGATTTCTTCTAATAGTGGCAAGTGTCTACTTGCTTCTGGCTTAAAGATCAATTCGGTTCCCCTGTTCCTTCAAAATAAGGCTCTTCTGATTCACCTATCAACCTGAGTCGAAATGATGACTTAAAAGCCTTACTCAGCTCATTCAAGGCTGATCTTTCGGCAGATATGATGCATTGGAGGATTCTAATTCAGCCTCGGGATGTGATCTATCGGTGGGGAGTGTTTCGGGGAACCATCTTATCGAGGCATCGGCTGCGGAGTTGGAGGAAAGACGTCGCAGGGCTTACAATGTTAACTTTTATGATGTGTCGGAACCGTCACTCGATAGTCCGATGAGTGGAATTGATCAGGATATTTCGAATGTTGAACAATTATTGAACCAGCTCTCCCCTGAATTGGGTGACGTTGTAAAACGCATTTCACGCCTGGGTGCCGTACGGGACAAAGCTCGCCCTTTAAAGGTGGTTTTAAGCTCTCCGGAATTGGCCTCTAAGATATTGTTGAAGAATAGATCGTAAATCCCCCCGATCCTTTCAATTTCTCTGATAAGACCCCTCCCCAACATTCTTACCTTTCTGAGCTCCGTAAAGTATTGAAGAAACGTACTGATGAGGGCGAGTCCGACTTGACAATTAAATACGTCCATCATGGGATACCGTCAATAATTGTCAAATTGAATTCACATCAGTCAATAAACGGCAAGCGAAGCTATAGTATAACACTAACATTTTTCTACCAGAACATCCGCGGCATCAACACAAAGCTTTCCACAATTCATTACCAGGCTCCCCTCGTAACCCATGATGTATTAATTCTAACTGAAACACGGCTGTCATCCAACGTTAATTCCACTGCTCAAGCTTCATAACTTCCATGTCTACCGAGCTGATCGCTCTCCATTCTACAATGCTTTCAAAAGCATCGATGCTGGTGTTCTGTATGCGGTTTCCAGCCGTCTCCGTTCGCTCAGATGTCTATCCTCTGATTCTGCTGAGCAGGTTTTTGTCGTTTTATCTGATCATAGATTGTGGGGACCGTGTACTTCCTCGACTATCTTCCAATCGCCTACTACGAGCGGCATTTTTAGGAACTGGAGTTGGTCACCACATCTTACCCAGCTTACAGCTTACCCGGATTTTAAAATCGTGCTTGTAGGGAATTATAACTTGCCCGGCGTTGATTGGGCTTTATGGAATCAAGTCTCGATCCCAACTCAATATAATCCTAAAATTGCTAAGGTTTTTAAGTAGGGGAGACTCAGAAGGTTTGACCCCCCAGGAGACTTGACTCTCCCCCATTTTCTCAGCTCCTGAAAAAAAAATATTCTGGCTACATTGGGTGAGGTTTGTGTTGTAGAACCGCTGGCGCGGGAGAATTATTTGCAAACACCTTTATCACAATAGTTGTGGTGTTTGTTTTGTTTTGGTCAACCACAAACACTTTGTGTTTGGGAAAAGGTGACAAATTCAAGGTAAGTTCTCAAGTTATTCCACTCATTTTATTCCTTAAGAACTGTAGTTTTATTTCTTGTCTTCAAATCTGCCAAGATAAGCTTGTAACGGCTAACAATTCTCCACCAAAGCAAAAAAGTGCCGATCAGGGCTGTAACGCTTTAGACAAAATTTTGGATTGACCCCAGTGAAAAGACATATGTCAGAATAACAAACCTTTGTCTAATAATTGTCGGTGTTATTAATTATATTTTTGATTCTACGTATCTTGAAACGTTAAACATCACATTTTGAGGAGGAGTTTGAAAAAAAAAAAACTCGCCAACTGTGGATCGTGTGAAATTGGCCTAAGAGTGGAGACAAGTCCGATATAGAGCAATTCAGGCATATCTGCACAATCTCTACAATTCCGAAAATCCTCGAAAAACTCATAGTTGAACAGATGGGAAGTCACTCGTGGGAGATCCACCACTAACAACCTGTTGGAATTCCGGGAATACACTCTGCATTTGAAGCGGGGCATCAGGTCGACGTGATCTTGACTGACTTCTCGAAAGCGTTCGACCGCCTTTCTCACACCAACTATTTTGCCGGAGTTGAGTCTGGGTGTCTTCGGGTTCTTGTTGGACTGGATGGCGAGTTACCTGGCAGATAGAACCATGATGGTGCAATTGAACTACGTCACATCAAGGCCCTTTCCAGCTATCTCAGGAGTGCCACAGGGGCCCGAGATGGTCTTCTGGGACAGATCTTCCTTCTCGTCATCAACAGTGTGTGCACACTACTGGGCGGTGTCCAGTTCCTTCTATTTGCAGATGCCCTCTAAATGTACCACACGATAGAGTCACTGTCAGACTGTGCAACCTTATAGCCTCGATTTTTTACTCCAATGTTGCCCGCCTAACAGCCTGTTCAGCCATGACCTCCCATCTTTGGTACCATACACCCATGACTACTTGATTGGAAGTGAAAGTCTGAGACGTGTCACTTCGTTGCTTGATTCGGGACTGTCAAAGTTCAGTACACTGTCCATGTCCATTCGACGAAGTTTTGGACTAATATTATATGCCATATATTGTATTTGGTACTAGCCTCCGAAACTGTAATCAACCCCTGTCATTATTCATTAATGGGGTCCTCTCGAGAGGGCATCAACTTTTAAAGACTTTGGAAATAAACGCTATACGGGTGCCCTCTATCACCCGTTCCAGAGGGATCCGAATGAACGTAACGGGTTATTAAACATGGAATGACTGAAAGTTGTTCGGCTTTTGTGCGGTGAAAACGGCGGTTAGGAGGATCAGGGTTTTCGCTCCGAGTTGTTCGACGAAGTACAATGGGATGAGTCGTCGAGGGGAGAGGGGAGGTTGATGTGCGATAAGACACAAGGCTGGAACGAAATAAAGTTGGTATTAGTTCGTCTACCCCACCTTCCCGAGGGGTCTCCTAAGACTCGAGCCCAATTGACTTACATTTTAGTCAGTTGGCAAACCATTTACCCGAATGGTTTGAGAAGGGTTTTCGACGGGAGGGAAGTTAGTATTGATCAAAGAACCTGCTTTATAGTGTATCCGTCATCCCTTCTAATATACTCTCGGCAAAGTTTCCTTCAACGGATCAATTGCTTGGTGATTGTTTCAAAGTAGAACAGCTTAATTCCCATATGCCGTTGCTATTCCCCTCCCATCCATCGTGGCTTCAATAAAGAACACTTGGTTGTTAAATGTGACATGAGATCTGTTCCAACTAGCGGCGGTTCAGGTGCAGTTCGAATATTTTAGCTATGCAGAACCTTCTCCCTTCTTCCTATTTAAATGTTTGCATGTCTCATATATCCGAAGGATATCTGGATACGACAATAATATATGGATGAATTATCGTAATGCACGATGTTCACTATGGTTGATGTTTCGTGGTCCATAAACCACTTCAATTTTACTCGATTCATCTCCCCTTCCCCCCACCTAAATTATTTTTATCGCCCTATAGTATGAGTTACGAGCCCAGAGGGAAACAAGCTGACCTCAAAACGTCTAGTCACCACCCCATTTCAGTTTGTTTGTCATTCGATAATCTGATATAAATTTGGTCTGACTATGCAGCCCACGCCCAATATGTATGGTGTGACAATGGACCGAGACAAATTCCATTTCGGGGGACGAATATCCTCCATCCCCGTTACCGCTGGAAAACGGGGGTAAAACAATCGGATTCGGGAGATGGGGTTGCCCGATTGGAAAATGTGTCATAACTGGTTTAGAGGGAACGGGGAGCGAAGTGAACGGTTCCAAAGCGTCTATTTGCCATTATATTAGGGAACACCGTGTTTCCATCAAGCGAACGGTCGCCGGATGTGCACGAGGGACTGGTTTTACTTGTTTACGATCCTTCCTGGAAATTTTCGGTTTTCAGAAGGGTGGAATTGTGAGAAATGTTGAAGGAAAGGGGTCCAAACAAGAGAAATGAAGATGAATACATGCGAATTGAGTGTTCAACAAAAAAGCTACAATTCTTCACATAACTAAACAATCGTTTCGAACACCCTCACTACCGAAGGTGGAAAAGCAGTAGATTGATTCTCTACTTTGGTTGATTTTCCCATGGTTTGAAATGGTGGGGTTCCTGTGTTCAGCGGTTTTTTTTAAATTATGTGTGAATCCCCTCACTGTTGTTTTAGTTCATTATTTCTACCCGCGATGCTTAACCCTCATCCTGAAACCTATTTGCGGAAGGAAACGAAACTTCTCTAATTCAAAACCGTACATCCAATCCAGCCCCATTTCCTTGTAGTTAGGTAGGTACCTAACTGTGTGGGTTTTTAGCTACCCTTCATCATAAAATGTATATCCGGGAGTTGAGTTGTTTAATGATGAGTACATTTCTCTTTCCCCCACTGGGGATGTCGTCCTTCCCTACCAGCTAGACGGTCTATTGCTTAAAATGCTAGCTTATTTATGCTATGGTACCCCTCTCCATAAAAGCTGTTTGGGAGAGCAAATTCAACTCCTCGAGTTGCGGGGGACAAAGGCGGCGATTGTTATGCGGTTTGACGTAGGAAGGAGGAAAAATACATTAATAGTATTTAATTTTAGCAGTACCTGTTGTTCCTCGAGGAAATACGTGGGGTACACCAAGATGTGAATTCCAGATCGGTGCTTCAGATGAAGAAATCGTCGTCGGCGTGAGAACGACAGGTTTCGCGGGTTTTCGAACCAAAAGGAAGGAAGGCGCGGTACAGGGATGAAATGAGAGAAACATTGCATTCAAAAAGAATCGTTGAAGGGGGATTGCGCTTTGGTTGTTGTAGATCGAAAAAACGGTAAAGGGCCACGGGAATGGAAGGAAAACTTGCGGTACATGAGAGTGCATTACATGAGAGAGTAATGGCGACAGATTAGTTGAACTGGGGTAGAAAAAGGTGGGGAGAGACAGTACTCAGTGGTGCCCCAAGAAGTGCAATTAGGGAAAAATCGTGAATGTTGTGCCCGGGGGGGTTATACCCCTCACTCTCCAGTTTTGAGGACCGCTCGTCGGATTTGGATAGGACGAATTTCCCCATGTGCAGTTAGCTCTCCCAGATAATAGCCCACTCAGACAAGAAGAGATGTTAACTCTGGTTTGGATGTTCGGTTTTGAATGGGACAAGTTTTTTTCTACTCACAAGCAGCTTTTAGGGACGGAGGTGAACCAGTTAGGGGAATTTAGAATTTACCCATAATTCGAAAAACCCGAATAATACAAAGAAACCCCACCGGACCAAACCAGGCTCGAGCCCTCTCGCCTCACTCCCCACCACACTAGGGACCCAAGTGTTATCCCCTACCTGCGACCTTGACGCAGTAGGAAAGAGGATAGGTAAAAAAGTACAGAATCTGTCCATCACTAACTTTCTATGGCTCTCGTGCACGAGGCCCCTGAAACGTTTGACCCTCAAAATGTACAGTTATCATGCTCATCTCTGGAACTTCCTGCATCTGCGTTCAATCCAAGCTGGCCTTCTGAAGACTCCCTATAAATTCCATCGCAATCGGCGTCTGATAACCGTGGTGAACAGTTGTCTACAGATCTCCGCGAGGTCTTTTTTGACGATAAATTTGTGATCAATTTAAATTGTTGGGAAAAAATAGACCTCCTATTTGCCGTTTTCGACCTAGGACGTTTTGAAACTGTCAATCCCCTATTTTCCACCCCTTAGAGAAGACTAACGCCAAGCTTCGGGGCCTGTATAGCAAATTTCATAAATTTAACTAAGCAAAGTGCCGCGGATTGACGCATTTATTTTTAATTTGATTTTCGGATTCTACGCTAATATCTTGAAAAGTGAAACATCAAATTTTGAGGTTGATTTTTGTCTCTTCAAAAATATTTAAGTTGAAAAATACATTTTAACACGGCCGAATACGAGCATAATAAACTCGCTCTGTCGTTCAAATTCTTGTGGAATATCTGCATATTGTGTCATCTACACCGGGAATTAGGAATGTGAACCAATGCTTGGACATTCGCGTCAATGGTAAGTTCGTATACTGGATACAATTTACGAGGTTTTTACAGAACGTGGAATGACGACATACTGAAATGTCAGGTCTGAGTACTGGCAATGTGATGGTTCATTGGTATCCTGTTGTATTTGAACCAAATTTGATTTTAAATTTTGTTAAATTTCACAGAAATACTATTATTTTTTTGATTAGGAGGTGGCACTTACTGGCAGCACTGCTCACAAAATAGGTAGACTCGATCATTTCGAAGTTGACTTGTATGTATCCATGTGCACTCGCATTTGAAATTCAATTTGAATGAATTTGCCGGATGGTTTTCTTCCCGAATTTGAGTAAAGTAGATCATCAATCTGGTTATTGCTGATTCTAGAGGTTACGATCTCGCAGGGAAGTTCCGAATCGGAGAGGACGGAATATGCGGCTAGTTTTCAACATATCGATCATCGTACATCTCCAAATTTGAATCAGCGTATTCAAAAATGAAGGAGATAAATTCATTATACCTTCACAATATTGATAGGTTACGGAAGTAGGGTACATACTATAGGTAGGTTTAGAAGATAGATATTTAGTATGTATATTCTCACTATCAGTATCAGGCATGTGAATAGCGAACGGCTTTTCCCCGAGTGATTGAGTAGAACTGAGAAAGAACCATGTTTATCCAGGATCACATCATGACGTCGTCGCTGAAACTTTTATGGTAATTACAGCTCTTGGCTCCCTAACCAATTACCACCTAACCCAATATCCCATCGATTGATCATCCTAAGTGGATTATCGTTCGTTTCTCTTTCAGAAAAACAGCGAGCACAACAGGCCCCGTGTACGGTGGTCTTATAATTAATCGCCATCGTCAAAATTGAATTTCACCGCACCCCTTCTCCACCATGACGAATGATGAGGTTTATTATCCGCTCCCTATACCGCAAAGTGGTGCTCATGCATGGAACTGATCAACATAAACCTATATAACCACGTGGCGGAAAGTCTAATTGTACTGCCCTAGAATAGGTTTGAAAACCACCAAAAGTGTAACTGCCTGTGTCTTTGCAAATAAATCCTGTCATTCGAGTCAAGTGTCTAAACAAAAGAAGATCAGAGCATCTGTTATGAGAATAGTTATTTTTGAAGACTCGCCAATCTTATTGTGAATTTATCAGACAGCAGTCAGTAGGTATTACAAATTGTATTTATGATGGTGTATCTACATTATACCATAGATAAGAACCAACGCTGATTCCGTGTTGAATTGTATATAGGTATTTTGTCAGAAGTATCTGTAAGTGGAAGCTGTGAAGTTGATTTGAGTGTAGACTTTTCTACTTTTGATCTGGACACTAAACAGCGACAACGAATCATAGGAACATCGAAGTAGTACGCCCTACTTTTATGTTTAGTAAAAAACTAGCAGGTTACCCGTGCGTTGCACCGTCCCGTAATGGTTGATTTTTTAAGATCCAAAACTCTCGCTTCGCTAGCGTGGCAGTTGGACAGAGCCCTTAGCACTTTTCTAATATTTTCTTTTATGAAAACCTTCTCCAGACATCAACGAACACCACAAAAACAGAATTATTCAATTTGGTGCACTCATTCTCAAGTTATTGCGTGACATAGGGAAATAGGGATTATTTGGAGTAGGTATAAACTCAGGAACATAAATGTATGGTATTCAGAATCAGCGCAAAATTTTCTATAAGAATAGCCTACCAAATTGGTTGAAATGATTCTTTGAAAATTCGCTCATCAACTCATACTGCGTGAATGGAACTTTTTTACAGGTAGGAACATAGTACACATCACTTTCACAGTCGACTGTGAAACATGGACTATTCGCAAGTAGGTACAATATAATTATAACTCGGCGCTGCGCGCCCCGCCAGTGGGGCAAGCCCCCCTGGACCCTCCGGGCTCTGTCTCTTCTATACTTCGTATAGAACGAGGAGCAATTTACGAACGTAGTTCCTATTTATACTTTCTCTTCTTATATGGTGTGACGTTTTGGGACACGACTATGGGACATGATCATGGGACAAAAAATTGAGTAGGGGTGAGACTAAGAATTACGTTAATAAATAACATTAAATTAAACTTAATCTATTTTGATAACTGATAAGTCGGTAGATACTTCGAATGAAAAGTTCCGATTTGGTGGGTGATTCTTATAGTAAATTTCACGCTGATTCCTACTAAGATGGTAATTTACACGGAAAACATCAAAAACGCGTTTTTAGCGATTTTTGACTCTAAATTTTCAAAATTTGAACCCTTGGAGTACTCCAAAAATTCTGGCCAACGAACTTAACCTTCTTTCAATATTATTGACATTTTGAATTTTTTTTAGATTTTTAGCTCGA
>JAEMON010000010.1:23702146-23712745 GCA_030264115.1 Lygus lineolaris
AACATGTGTATAGGCGTTGATTCATAATAAATTCCAGTTGTCTATGTAGATATTTCGAGGAAAAGTTAACAACAGCAGCATGCATCACAAGTGTTGACAAGCATTCTGTACTTAATTCCTTTATTTTGTGAAGCTTATACGGTTAAGTCATCAGGGGCCTATAAAAGTCTGGTTTCCGCGCGGTGATTGGAAGGTGTTTTCCTTGCATCATTGGATTGCTTTTATTACTTTACCCACGGGAAATCTTTGCTCCTAGATACCTACGGGAAAGGATTCCCTTAATATTGATGTAATGTAAAATTATGGAATTGCATAATATTTGTATGCTGTGGAATTACATAATAGATGTGGGTAATATTTGGGATTGCATTCTTCCATTCCAAATTACTCATCTTGTAAAGTGAAGGTAATGTGACAGAATAATCACAGATAAAAGAAAATCATATAAAAAAACCAGGGAAATTAAATACTATACGTTTGGCGAAAGATGTACAGAGAACTGAACATACATAGTACATAGGTATCTACTAAGAATTATCGGAAATAGTTCAGTCGGAACCTCCTATTTGCTCATTCTTCAACATTTATTTAGAGGAATTTCCCGATGAAGGAAGTGGGTTTAGGAATAAGGACACTACAGCCTATTTCCTGGGAGCGACCCATCTCATTATTTTGCGAAAAAATCCTCATCGAATTTTTGATTCATAGTTTAGACGGAGAAGCACACGTAAACACTCGGTTCTTGTTGAGGAGTGACGATATTTTATAGTAAAGATAATCACTGAAGATGACAAGTAGGTAACAAAGAACTGGATATTATTTCAACAAATTCAGAACTCATCATCCATTGCCTCTTAATTAGTAAGTGGAGGTGTGAGGAGTGACCCCAAAATTTCCTCGAAAATGCCTAAATCTTGGCTACCGAAGAGTTTATAGGAACTCTTACTATAACATTATGACTGATTAGGTCCAATAAGTTTAATGAACGCCCACCACCCCATACCGTTTTAGCGTTGCACAGTTTTTCTCAATTTTCTCAGTCAATTTTCAACGGAATTCAATGCGGTTTGCGGCATTCTTCCTATTTTATAATTCTCTGGGGGTTGAGGTGCCTTTATACCAATTTGAATTTTAAGGAAGTACGTGAAAAGTTCAAAATTTCGTTATTGAAACTATACGTAGCTGATCCTCCTAAAGAATAGAATCACAAGAAGAATGCAGCAAACCGCGTCAAAATCTGCCGATAATTGGCTCAGAAAAATGGGAAAAACGAATTACTTCAGTTCCTTGGCCCCTTAAAGCTTCCTATTAATTTCATGTTATGTTAGTCAAATTGCATGTACTGCAACGAATAACAATAACAATGACTTCAGTGATGCATGAGTTGTGTAGAACTGGTTTACCTAATATAAATAAGTTTCCCAAACTTTTATGGGTGAGAAAGGTAAGGGAGAAGAACATATTAACTGTTTCCAAAATTCAGCTCAGAGAAATGTGTTAAAGGCTTTTCATGTGTGCAGACACCTTTTCAATTTCCGCATTCTCAACTGTCAAAACCACTTTCATCGAACATCGTTCTGCTTTCATGCTACTCCAGAACAATAGCGGCGAACAAGCATCAAACTGAATTTCGGATATTCATTTCCCAGCACTTTTTCTTCTACGTAAAAGCCTTCATCCGGACTGACATAAATTTTTATCGTCATATTGGGTGCATTAACTTATTCAATATCAGAATGGGTACTTATAAGATAAAACGCTGCAAATTATTACACAACGGATTATTATTATTGTGTATATATCACCCTAGTGCAAAGATCCCATAATATTCGTTATTTCTCTTTTGTGTCAACGAAAAGTTTTTCTTATATACATGTAGAGGCAGCTCTACACGTATATAAGAAAAACATTCAAGCTTATTGGTACATTTTCCCTTATCAGCTACTCGGTTTGTTTTCGGGTTTATTTCCGTGGCGATGACGGGGAGATCGAAAACTCTCTAATAACATACCGTAATACATACCGTAATTGAATCACAAGGCGCATTCGCCATTCAGTAACTAAGGAAACTTCTCACAGCATACAAGAAACTATGTAAAACAAAACGAAAACCTCCTAGCCTTGGGCAGCCCTAGTCCCTTCCCGATGTGTCTTTTGTATTTTCAGTAAGTTAGTCCTGTAAAGTCGTCATCAGTGTCCCCTACCTGACTCAGTCATACGCAGCTCATCATTAATGATATCCTGGGTACCCACCAGCAAAACCGTGCTTATTGTTTTCTTGTGTAAATCATTCAGCACTTCATGCAGACGTAGCATCCCATGCCGAAGACCACGACGCAACTAAGATGAGACTGGATCAAAGACTGGGAAATATTCAGTCTCACTAACTTCATCGTCGGGAAAGACCACCTATATCCCCTGCCAGCTGTATGGGGATACACATATATGGGGATATGGGGATACCCAGCTTAGATTTTTCCTAATAACAACAAAGGTAAAAGAAAGTCATAATCTGTTTCTAATAATCGTATCCTATTATTAACAATATAAATGTGAACGGATCATTCCATATAAATTCTTCTAGTACCGTTAGGTTGGTGATAAAGGTCACATGCTGCAGAATTGAAGGGGAGAAATACATGATAATAATGACGTGGGATATAATCAAATCTTGAAAGAACCAACTAACGGGAAGAAACTGGTGAAAATGAAATCAACGATTGGCTCTAACCAGTCTAACCTGGAGATAAGTACCACATAGTATGTGGAAGAGCAGACCTCAGGAACATGGCTTTTTCTGATGACAATTTTCGAAGGAGGGTTTCTTTTTACCAGTCCTTGATTTTGACGCATCAGGGAGAAATCGATCATTGCTGTTTACCGCCGACTGAGTTTGGACTGGTGGCGTTACAAAGGTAAATACCCTCTTCGAAACACCAACGCTGGAAAAGAAGAAGAGCCTGATGGCCCTGTGATTTAGAAGGGGTGATTTTTCCACATCAGCACGCACCCGACACAAAGCCCCTTTCCACCCCGCTCCTCGAAACCTAATTCATCAAGGTCTTACCCACCCACACTTCACTCTAATGTGTGTGACTACGTGAAGTATGCCTTTCAAAAAAGGGGAAAAAAGTTGGGAGGTTGTGTGGGTTATGTGCGCCTGGGGTGGTCCAAGGTGGGTGTATTATCCTCTTCAAGGAGATTTGATTCTCCACTTACCCTCTCAAAAGGGGCCCCTCTTCAACGCGGGGGTCCGCATCACCGGTTTCCGCGCCACTCCACTAATGGATCACTCGTCTGAGCTTGGAAACCCAACTTTTATTCGCGAAAAGTCATTTGAAAGGTTATTCTGAAGGATCTAGAGGTTTGAATTATGTTGAATATGGAGTTCTATGTATTTCTATTTTTCTTAGAGTTTTGCTGAATCTTTAATTGATACCTACCTTATTCCCGGGGACCGACTTAGTAGGAAACCTTACCTGGATGTCAGTCGCTAGAAACTTTGGCATTGTCTTGCCGATTTTCCAGGAACCTCATGGAAATCGGTGATCCAGCTTGAGTTTGAATAAAACCATCAATATATTATTACTAACTGGTAATACCTATCAAGTAAAATACATATCATTGAGTGAAACCTAAACAGAGAAACTCATCAGACGATAATGAGGTACCTACCAATTTCGATTCACCCAAACTGCATACTTTTTACGGAAGTTATTCATAAAAATTATGCGCAAAAATTGTGATACCTACGTGCTCTCCCCAAAAAAACCATTCCCATCGATAAGAATGGATTAAACGTGTTAAATTTATTAACTAGTGAGTCTGTCAGTAGTTTTTTGAAAATGTGCATTCCGAAATGTTTGGACCATTACAGCAGCTTAATGTTCTTCGAAAATTCGCTAAATATACCAAATTGCAAGGATGAGACCAGTCGCGGAAAAAAGTTGGCAAGGCTGAGGACATTAGGTACTCCAACCATCTGATCGAAAATAAATTTTCTGGGTGCAAAATCTCAATTCATGGTGTTTATATACCTATCCTGATTTTTTTGACTAACCGCGGACTCAGAAATATAAATTATTATGCTTTCGAGGAGGGAACGCTCTTTTCCCACACGTACGTCCCTACCTACTGCCGGAACCAAACACTCAACTACTTCCGCCGGAATATAATTATTGTTTCGAAACACCCCCAAATAATCGAACTCGTAAGTAATCGCTATAATAGTGCACTCAAGAATAACTTGACTTTTATATGCGACAATTATCCCTGTTGGATAAGGTACCTATTGATAATGTTTGAGAACTGTAATCACAATTCATATTAAGGGCAAAGGGGGTAAGGAGTGGTAGGAAGGCATTATCGCGTGTTAGCTGCCCTTCGTGTGTTTTTATTTGTCAGGACTCGCGATACCTACTCCTGGGTCATTATGTTCTTTACTGTTTGCATATCAGAGTTATATCCGTGATAGCGATAAGGGCTTTTTGAACCATTAACGAACGCGGATTTGGCCATGCGATTTCCCTCTATGTCCCCAACTTGGTCTATAACCCAAAATCGGCTATCGAGTCTCCATTAAACATGATCTAAACCGTAAGAAATCTTGTGGTTATAATATCTGTAAATAAGCCAAAAATTAATGTGTCACTCTGGAAACGTTCTAAACATTGACCTGGAGGGGGAGTTTTGAGTGGAGAAGGGAAGTAGATATCCGGGATGGAATATGGAAAAATCGAGGTTTGGCCCGATTTCATTCAATGCATCGATCTACAAGACGTACGTATCGATTGAACAGTAGTTCACTGAACTATCCATTCCAACACACGGTGCAACCGTGTAGTAAATTCGTAAAGGAATAAATCCTCATCATTTGCCTAATCAAATATTACAAACACAACATGAATGGATACTAGAGAGATTGGTGTCACATGGTTAGGTAGACGCTCACTTTTTTCAGCAGCATTAAAAGTTAAGTGATCTCAATTAAGAGTACAGAACGACTCGGAAGAAATTGAATACGGGAAAGAGTAGACATTCAGTTCTGGTTTAAATGAGCGGATGAAGGGATTGTGGGAGGCAGGACGTGGGAGGAAGCGGCCGATCCTCCTATCTTTGGAAAAGAGTAGAAAAACGAGAGCGACGGACCCTGGAGAGCTACGAGTCGGATTCTCTGTAGGAAAGCTCTCTGTTGAATCCTCCTGGGGAAAGCTTGCTCTTCCAGACCGGGCGGAAGGCGATGGCGGACTTTTTCAATGGTTAGACTTCTGTCAAAAGAAGGAACCAACTCGATTTCCTAGATGCAAGGGAAGGCGCTCCCGCCCGACCCGTTCCACTTCCACTGCCCCTCCTGTCTCGGAGTCCAAGTCCTAATCCTTCCTCTTCACCCACCTTACGTTCACCGAGTCTACAACAGCCAACTGATTCCCATTTCACGCTTTCTTGTCCTCTTACTTCTATCTGAATATTGAACGCATGAGACTCATTTAAAACATTTTTGGGTGATCACCATTCACCAACAATAAACCAATTTGTAATAATTAGCAGCAAGTTTTTTTTCGTGCGTTTGGCTGCAGCTCCACCGGTAGCAAGTGCGGAAACAAATGATTTGTGATCGGAAAGTTGGTTGTTATTTTAGGATGAGGAAGACGTTAAGTTAAGACGTTCTTTAGCAGGAATAACGCCTCTGCACGACATGTTTTGTCTGCTGACTTTTGGTAAAATCTTAGGTACTTATTAGTGCTGTGCATGCATTCTAAAAACATTTCGGAAACCGAGACCAACATCGCATGTATGTTCCATGTTGAGGTCCTCAGCTTCATCAAGTATCCAATCTTCCACGGAATCCTGTTCCCCATTGGTAAAGGTGCAGCGGTATCCATAAATATATTGAGCAATGGGCAAATGTAAAAATAGAAAAACACAGACCAATTCCCAATCTATAGATGGTTAGGTATTATACGAGGCCATTAAAAGTAACAAGTTATTTTTAATTATTCCTACTCACACCTCTCTGTAAATGGGTTATCGAGGAAAAGCGATTTTCCCTCTACACAAACGCTACAGTGAATGGTGAGATGATTAGGTCTCTGACCTATTACAGTAGGGAGAATAAATTGCTTCTCGCTTCTTTCCAGAGTGATTACTTGAATGTCAAAGAATGAAACCATGAATGATTTCGTGAAAACCTCGGTTGAAGACTTCTGTTTCCCTCGCATAATTGTTTCAATTTACTTGGGTGTGATCAAGAAAACAATAATAATAATCAGGTCTTACGACAGTAGTGCCTGCGGTGGGAAAGTCTTTTTGGGCAGAGTAATCATCGTTCATTGCCTTTGAATTATTACACCCTTTCTACACGACCGTTTTAACTGGAAACCTCGTCCGAAGTTTCTGCAAGAGAGGATTGAAACGGATCTGAATATACATTTTCTACTCGTCGTTGGAACAGTCTTGCAGATATTATGATCTTCTGTTAATTTAGTAATGTAAATAACAACCAATTAATTTGATAAAGGTTGAATGGTTTATTTTGCTCCCGATTCCACCAAGGTAGATGAGGCATTTTGTGATTACTTTGAGAGGAGAAATCTGTGGTCATTCAAAAACCTGAATTTCCAATCAAATTTTACGTTATAAATTTTCCTGAACATTCTTGGTTTGATGTTTATCGGTTTGCTCCGTTTCAATTGAGACGTAGGTACCTTCATTTTGATGCAGTACGCATCAAACCATCGTCATTTTTGTGACGATGCAGTTTTTGACTCGCTGAATTTGTAGTGGTATTTTGGGGCTGTTTTACCGTATTGCAGTTCATTTTAGTTATGTACCACACAATCATGTCAATGGTACGAGAAACACTCATGACGTCGTATGACAGCATTAGAACTCTCTTCTCGTACAAACTCTGACATCACCAGACTGCTCAATCACTAGGTACCTGCCAACTAAGTACGTTGGGAATTGATGAAAACTGTAGTTAAACATATGAAAATTTTGTTAAGAACGATTTCTTATGCTGTTTCAGCGGCTATTTTCAATCATTGAAATCATTGAATGAATCCCGTATTTTGCACATGGTTGCTTTATATTTTGTGTGTGTATTTTATTGGTTTTTACTACGTACATATTCTATGGCATATTCGGGGTATTTTATGCTGAGTAAAAATCCGGTCGTTAGTTAGAACATTAGTAGGTATATATATATGCTTTCTAAAAACTCGCCCCCCCTCTGAACTGTGACTATATCGACAGCAACGGCATTGATTTGAGAAGCGTCAACGATCTAACCAAACTCCCTACCAAACGGTTTACCGGTTTGAAATTGTGACGCTCCTATTGAGACGGTCATATTTGAACGATGAGCATAGAATATAGCTACCGCAAGCAAGGCTAATGACTAATCAGTAACATTCTCATTCTGTCAATAATGAGGTAAACCTTTGTTTTCCACTAAATTGACTGTTAGCTTCTAAGACAAGAGAGCTACGCTCGATTGATCTGGTTCAGTAATTGTATGGTTGCCAAGTTAGTCCAAATTGTGTATCAAACTTTGAGAAACTAGAAAGTCAGTTGATATTGCCCTCAAAGCACTGATTATTATCCGCAATGTTCGATATCAATATACAATTTATATTATTATTATTGTTTGTCTACTATAGAATTACATTTTACATGCATTGTAAATTAATGTAATGTATAAGCGATAACTAGGTAATAAGTAGGTGTTTGATAACCAATCATAATTTCAATATCAATAATGCTTTCCATGAAAGGCAATAACGTTGTTCCGGTTGTAGATGGCTGTGGTGACCTCAGCGATAACAAAAAGTCGACTAGACCTATCTTCAATCGCTACGGCCGTGAATGTCTTCTCCCCCATATTTTATGACCCGATTTGCCTGCTCAGCTTCGCTCAATCGTAACTCTCGGCCAAGCGATTCCCACAAAAAAAGGGTCCTTTTTTGCGACCATCATCGCCTGACGGACCAGTCGTGAAACTTACTTATTCAAATGAGCTGTTTAAGGAGGAATTTGGTTCAAAATCTATAGGCAGTATTCAATTACTAGGCAGTACTATTCAATTTCGATCGAAGCCTTATATCAACTGGGAAAAGGTAAGTTAGGTATGTATATTTCAGGTGGGTTTATTTTAGGTAGGTTCTTTTCAAAGTGGAGACATATCCATATAAGCCTCGAAACAGGGAGTGGGTGTATCATTGCATACAGTTGCTAGTATTTTTACGCTTTGATTGACCAGCTCGTGTTCTGCCACGCTGCATTCGTTATACAATATTTTCTTGATTGATTTTCTTCAATAATAAGTCTATGAAATTGAGCATGAAAACAAATATTATTCAACCCTCTCTCAAACATTGCTCTTTTACCTACTTTTCAAGACGTATGAAGAATCCGAAAAGCGAATTTTTTGGCACCGGTCACAAACTGAAGTAGTCTTGGAAGTGATCCAAACATTGAGTTCCTAGACCAGCTGAGTCAAAATTGAGCTTACACCACAGATCAGATTGTAACTTTTGTGACAAAGAAAAGGAAATTAACTACCTAGAATGGTTATCCGAATGGAAAATAATAAACTGTTTTGTAATAATTCTCAGGATTTTTGTTTTGGAGTTAAATTGAAGCTCTTCCCAGGCTTCTAAAAAATACTATGAAACACTCACAATGAGCAATTCCGGCTCGTTAAACTGAAAGATTTCAGTGAGAGCTTTCCAAAAAGGTGCTATGTGTGGGGTATCCGATCATTGAGAGTGAGCGAAAACGAGCTGCGTAAAAAAGATACAGATGACGTCACCTACCCCGCGACCGCCTGGGGAACTCATCTCAATAGACGATGACGTGATCTCCTCATCCGTTTTACAGCCTACCTAATGAACATTTTGAACTGAAAATCAGAACTAAGAGGTTTTCAAGGGTGCTGAATCTGAATTTGAAGTCGAAAAGGCAAGATTCTGACACACCGGAATTAACCATTGGTAAATCTTCCGGTTGAATAGTTGAAAGAAAATGGCCCAATCCGTAGGAATCAAAGACGAGCAGACACCAGAGTAAAATAGCAGCATTCACGTTGGGGATTGGAGGTGTTCCAGCGAGTGCATCCGTCCCCAACCTGAAATTGGCGTAGAAGCCCACATTCTCAAGGCTTCGATAAAAGATAACAACTTCCTCCGGTGGACGTCAACTGTGTGAAAGGATCTCAATAGGCTATGAGGGAACGCAAGCATTGACTGGTTTGATACGTGTTCGTCACGTATGGGGAACCAGTCCTTTTAGCGTCGTGGGAGGTGATCGACTCAAATTACCAACAGTTCGGGGGGTGAGGATGCTCTAAAAAATGGAGGGAGAAAATTGCTCGTTGTAAACTGCAGTGTGGATAATAATATTCATGGGAGATACTTTCCCCCATCCAACCCATCGCTCTTACCATCCAGGCTTACCAGGCTCTTTCTCTTACGAGGATGACGAGAGGGATTGATTATGTCTATATAAATTATGGCTGCACTATCTATGTAGTTCAGGCCCTATAGTTTTTCCCCTCCTTGATAAATGTGATGATCCATTGGGTCTTCCAAAACGAGATGATTTTTCGCAATATTTTAGTTAATGAAACTGTCAAAAGAACGTATATTGTTTTAGGTTGTGTACGTACAGGTAGGTAGGTATCATTGGGAAGGAAATGAGAAATAAATATATCGGATGTCGAAAAAGCGTGGGTACTCCCTCAACGTCATGATATGCCCCCTGTAAGTAGCGCGCGTGTGCATAGGAGTGGTAAGATTAGTATAGCATCCATAGTGATCTCGGTGTTCTCGGATCCGCCCTTTCAGTCCAACTTACAAATAAAAATACAAAATTGGAGTAGATCAATCAATTAACTTCACACTGCAATCAGCTTCAGTATAGGTACTGATACAACTGCTTTCTTTAAATCACAGATATAGGCGGCAGCGAATTATCTCAACGTCACAAGTCCGTCTTTTCTCAAGTCCCAAATTTCTATCTTTCCGCTCTTCGAATTTTATGCTAACATTTGCTCGACAAACCTGATTTTTGTAAACCCCCCCCTCAAAAAAAATTGACCCACAGCTGACCATCCCGACATAATTCATGCAATGGAAAGGGAAGGGTCCACATACATAATAGGCGCAACGGGTCCGTCAGTCTGTGTCAACATGAGTGACCCAGCAACTGAAAGGAATATTGTGAAAAAAAAGTTGAATGTTACTTCAGCAGTACATTGTGAGTACGAAGGCATGTACTGAACAAATTATTCAGCTGGAATATTCCATAGAATCTATTCGCAATAAAAATTGCATGATGAAGATCAAAAAGATTGTATTTAAGAAATTTGATGAGTTCCATAATAATATATTGTCAGAATTAAAGAGACTACTTCACCTCCACCACGTTTCAAAATACCTACTGCGCGCCTGTTTCGGTCTTCAAGGACTTCGCCTCAAGACCGAGAACTATTCCTAGTCACTCCTACTCGGTTATTACTCCTCAGCAGTGATTGGAACTTTCCTTCTTGTGGGCTTTTGTCTCTTGTTGTTTCGTTGTTTGTTCAGCACTTTACTTTGC